>JAXQQM020085297.1:0-26385 GCA_034641835.2 Pinus albicaulis
CTTCTTCACTGATTTCTGCACTACCCTCTGTTAGCAGCCTATAATATAGGGGTCATAATTTTCACTTGACTGTTGGTAATCTTTTAAATCTGTACATACTCTGCCTTCTGCAAGTTGTATTCACATATTTTGTAAAAAATACAAAAAATCAAAAAAAGGGTAAAAAGTCCTAAAATAAAAATCAAAGGACTTAGAAAAAATAAAAGACCCCAAAAGAAAAATGAATAAAACATGAAAGTGTGCAAGCATAAGTTCCATTTCTTTTTAGTTTTGACCATGGCAGAGTGTCAATAAATTCCATAGTCCATGATGAGTTAAACAATTTCATCTTAACTTGTCATTTTTCAGTTTTTCTTGTTATAGATAGAGAATAATGAGTTGTCATATAGTTTAATCATGACAATTCAGTAGTTAGTTAGAGAAATAAAGTGAATCCAACAGTTTAATCTGGATTCATGGATGAAATAAGTGTAGAATTAGGTAGTTTTATTTTCTTTCAGAAAGAATAAATGTTGTAAAGGTTGCTAGCTCAAATGCGCCTTACTAAAATGGAAGAAAAAAATGGTAGCATGGTAAGTTGGGTAGGTAGAAGAAGGTGAAATGCATCAATGTAAATATCATTCATCATGGGCTGCAAAATAACTAACTTCCCCTTCCCATAGTCATGAAACATTCTAAACTATCAGTCAGAAAGGCTCAAGGCATTTCCTTGACTTTTGTTGGGACCAGACCCAAGGCTCTATGACTGATCAGTTGAAAGTGTAAAATGTCTATTAATAATCCATAAACTCACATCATTTACCATTCATGCATTCATCCCCCTGAATAATCCTAAGTAAAACTCCATTTTTACTTAAAGGCATTATAATTCCCATTTAATTAACTTCCTACATCATTTGAAAACATTAAGCCATCAAAATAACATTATATCATAAGTTAAGTGATAAGATCAATGCAAATTATCTTTTGAAATTCAGTTTACTTAGTTATGTTTATGTGTTTTGAGTATACCTTGTCCTATTTTCATATTAACTTTTAATTTATATATTAACTCCCTATAGAAATAACCTTCTCCTATTATATATAACTCCTTTTTATATAATAAATCCAAAAATCCACTTATTATAACTTTAGCCAAAGTTATTTAATCCGCACATATTTAAATAAAAACCCACATTATAACCCCTTTGGCTAAAACATATCCTTATGTATAATCCTGCCCCCTATGGTAACTAAATCATCTTGGTTTAATTAACCATATAATAAAAATATATGAAATAACCTTAAACATATTTTATATGTGTTTAAAAACAAAATTTCCCGAAGTTTCATTTAAACTAAATTTCAAAAGAAATAACCCCATCTCCTTGTATATTTTCCCTTTCCTGACTCCCTAACCTAAGGTTAAAACCCTAATTTGAGTTAAAATCCGTCATACATACCCCTTTTTCCCTAACCTGCCAGTCTTAACCTTGGTTAAAATCCTTTTGAAACCCTCCTGATCACTTTTTCCATTGAAAAAAGTCATTTTTTTATATAAACTAATAAAATCCCTTTTATCATCGGGATTAATGTCATCCCTCTGATCCCCTCCATTCATTTAATCCAACGGTTAGAAATCAATGCGACAGTTTAATACATTTCCATCCCTTTCCCCATCGCGTAGAATAATAATCGTCCGATCTTCATTCATTAAAAGATCCTATTGCCCAAAATAAACTCGATGAATTTCATTTCCCCGCTCCTTGCCTTTTAAATCGTGACACTTCACTTGTTAAAGCCAGATCCGACGGTCGATACCTCATATCGCACCCATAAAGTAATCGACCGGTGTTTTGTAAAAGTCATGCGATATGGGTGGTTTTCCCAAACCACCCTGCGTTGACGTGTCACAAAACTATTCGATCGCGTTCAAAATAGTATTTACCACTTACTGCTCTGGAGATGCGCAAATACCACCCAGTGGTATTCCAAAACCACTTCCACTTAACCTGCAGTTAATGTGATTTAACTATAATTCAAACTATGGTTTAAAACATTAGAACTTAATGTTTTTATCACATTTTCATCTATTCGCGCCTTTTAACCTGAGAAACCTCCGCAGAGCCTATTTTCATCGAATTTTCACCATTGTGCGCCAGTAAATCTTTGAGAGCCTGTGCAGAGCCCTTTTCACCATTTTCGAACTTACCAGTGAATCAATTGCTATTTTAAAAGAAAATTTAGAAACTGTGAACTATTTAAACTACCATTTCCTCTGCAAAGATGCACCATACCCTTTGATAGCCGAATTTAGAAGAATTGAAGACTGCGCACAACCGTGAAACCTCTTCGACCGCAATTATACCTTTTTAAAGGTATTTTTCGTCAAAATTATCTACAAAAAACTTCAATTTCAAAGGAAAAAACATTATTTTACCAGCCATTTATTTTTTACTGAATTATTCACACAGAAATTGCGAAAAACATCCAAAGTATAGGGGAAACTCTGTCAAATTTTCCCCAGATTCTCTTGTACACAAGTAACCCCCAAATCAGGAGGCCCAAAACCTCAGAAGAAAGCCTCTGCTAAAATCCCTCAGCCTGAGTCTTCTAAACTTGATAAACCAACCCCTGCACTCACTGCTGATTCCATAGAAGTTGTCAGACCTGTCCAACCTCCAGTTACTTGACAAGAAAATAGTCCTCTGGTTGACCTTGATTATAGAATATTGGACCCTTTAGTAGAGTTCAATTTACTTGATGTCTATAACTGGTGTTTGGAAAATCTGTAGAGAAAGGTGATAAAGATATACCAGTTTGGGATTCCAATCTACCAAAGTACATTGTCCCTCTTACTCATTCAACCCCTGATTTTGTCAGATTGTGTTAGTCCTATTATCTTCCAGACCAAAGGTGCATTGTCAATAAAGATAGAGAGGTCATATTTTATATCAATGCAGAATCCATAAAATCTATGCTGCAACTAAAGCCTGACCCCAATGCTGCTTCATTGTCAATAGAGGATTTAACTCAACTTTACCTAGACCTGGATTTTGCTTCCAAGTTCAAAATATTCCAGAATTTTTGCCCCAAACAAGTTGATATCCTTAAGCTCAATCATCCATTTGATACTTTTGATTTTCCAAGTGAAACCAGACAGATTGTCTCCATGCTATCATTCATACTTGGATATAACAGTGATGAATTCACTGATGTTGCTATCTTAGGTTTTCTGTTTACTCTGAGTCCTAGCCAGTCTCCATCCATTGTGTACAATTTTGCCAAGTTCATTGCAGAAAACATGCACTACCAATTGTCTAGATTGTCAGAAGAAGGAGTCTTTAGATATACTTCATATCTACTTCACCTCTTTTTATATTATCAAGCAGACAAGTTTCCTATTGAATTTTAGAAGATAGATCCAGAAGGAAATGTGCTTTCAATTGTGTTTTGGTTATCAATTCTGAGAAAATGGAACAAAGAATACAACTATGCAGACTTCAATGACCTGCTTTTAGTACTTGCTATGAATTTATTGAATAAATAACAGACCCCTAGAATTAATGAAGAAACAAAGAGGATCTTACAGTTATCTAAGATCTGTAAAACAGGGGATTGTTACTTATACAAGAATTACACTGAAATCAGAGTATATGGTGCACTTTTAGCCCCATATAAATTGCCAAGATTTGTGACAACAAGGATATTTTCTTTAGAATATTTGAGGCAACTGTTGAATGCAGATGAAGTCAATTTCATAGCCTCTAGGAAAAGGACTCAGTTCAAACTGAAAAATCAAGTTGGGCCATTCATTGTGAACAATAGAGAAGCAGCAAATGAAATTAATGTCAAGTTGAAAGAATATAAATTCCCATATAGCTTTATGTGGAATTATGATCCTTGAGGTATTTTAAGCATGATAAGATTGAAATGAAAGTCGTCTTCTTTCTTGCATGATCCCAAGCCTCAAATTGAAAAATATGCCAATAAACTTGAGTGGGAGCCAAATACTTTATTTGATGATGACTCACAGGGCATGCAGGGAAACAGTGGAAAGGATAAATAGGTGAATCAAACACAGGTGGTTACAGTGAACAAAGATGTTGAAATTGTTCATAAAAGGAGCAGAAAGGAAGATAGTTTCACAGCTGCAACTATTCTAGATAAAAGATTCAGAATTCCCTACAGTAAGAAAGGTAAATTGACTGATGAAGAAAGGGATAAAGCTATCAATGTTGAAGATAACAATGATCATGAAATTGATGATGAAGCAACAAGGATAGTAACTGAAACACTCAAAGAGCTTCAAAATGTCCAACTTGGAGCACAACAAAAAGACACAGTCATGGTTGATAAACAAACCAAAGTTGATATTCCCTCTTCTTCTAAAGAACCTGACAACACAGAGTCAGATATTCAAATCAGGTTCAGACAAATCAAAGAAAAGAATGAAGAAATAAAAAATGAAGCATATTCCAAGTTCCTTAAAGAAAAGCCTGGGAATAAAGATAGACTCCTTTCATCTTTTGATTATTCTTAATGAAAATTGGTGATGTCATTTCTCAAACCTATAGTGGCTGATCAAAAAAAAATTGTAGATTATTCAAAGACAGACCTGGAAGTTTATGCAGATGCAGTCCATGAATTGGACCAAATATAATTCCATAGGAGTAATACAGAGATGTTGTATTCTACAATAGTCAATAAGACTATGAATTCTATCAAGCTTGAGAAAACATTGATAAACCTTCAAAATCAAATGAAATTAGATAAAGCCTCATTATATGCCAATAACTTAAGAATCAAAGCATTGTAGGATATAGTAATTGAAGCAGGAGCTGATCCAACAAACATTGAAGGGGAAAAGGTTATAATTAAACAAAAAAATGAAGACATAGCTGCTCTCAGAAAGAAACTAAAATTGCCTCAAAGTGAGAATACACATCCAAAATAAATCATTCAGCAGAAGACAAAAAATGATGAACTAAAACAACTTGTTCTAAAGATGACAACCCCGATAAACGAAGTGGAAAGCCAAATAGAAGCTTTCATGCAAGAAAATGAAAATCTGAAAAAATCTCAACAGATTTTCATTGCTACAGTGATCCCAACTATAAGTATAGTTGTTCCATCTACATTGGCAGAACACTTGGTACCACAAGGAGTATTGGCAACTGCAGTGCCAATCACTTCTCATGACATCTCTACCTCTTCTTCATCAACCTCACAAATAAACACAGTAGAGGACAAAGTTGCAATAATCAGAGCCATGGAAGATATGTCATTAAAAGATAAAGAAATACTCAGTTTAAAAGGCACCATTAAAAATCTAGAAACATCTAAAAGAGATGCCTTAATTAATTCCAAAGGACATGAACAAAGGGCTGACAGATTACAGGAACAAGTGAAAATTGTTCAACAGCAGGTGAATCTTACAGATCAGGTTGCCTACATAAAAAATTATTTATGGAAAAAAATCATTGAAGGCATTCACTCACAATGGCCTTCTATTCAGATAATATATGAACAGAAAGAGTTTTTATAGGCTGCAATTACAGAAATTGATAAAACCAAGAAAGAAATTGAAAATAAGCTACCACAAGCAGTTCAACTCATAGCAT
Organism: Pinus albicaulis; assembly: GCA_034641835.2. Lineage (NCBI taxonomy): Eukaryota > Viridiplantae > Streptophyta > Pinopsida > Pinales > Pinaceae > Pinus > Pinus albicaulis. The sequence continues at coordinate 5,604 of JAXQQM020085297.1, forward strand.
TTTTGAACAGCAAAAATAGGGAAGAATTAGAAGAGTTGAAAATTGATGACAGAACAGAGGCCAGCCTTCAAATTAAGAAATTTTTGAATAAGAGAAACATGATGAATAATTTGGAAGATAGGTGTAAATATATGAACTTGGCCATCACAAGATTTTGGGCCAAATACAAAGTATTATCAGAAGCAGGTTTACCAGACATTCATGCATTGAATGAAAAACTAATGCCACAGAAGGATTATGACCAAAAAATCAGAACTCATGCTAAGGAGCAAGCTAAACAACCTTTGCCACAAGGATCTCCAAGTGGTAAAGTACTGCTTCAATATTTTGAAAATTTATTCTTTTTGGAAAATGAAATCAAGCATATGTTCATAGTAAAGCCAAAATTTTCTAAATATACAGAAGCTGATGAAAGCTATAGAAATTTTAAGAATATGAAGATCCCCATTGCTGAACAGTGGAAAGAATTCACAGATCTAATGTGAACTTGACAGGTAAAGGGCAAGAAAATCACATAAAAAAGTCATATTCTACTGTTACTTTATGGTGAAAAAATCACTGTCAAAGTGTATCAAGGTCAAAGTGTCTTAATAAAATAAAATTGTTACTACTGGTCATTTTTTAATTACAGCAGTGAAATAGTGAAAAGCAGAGATAAAGAGTGTCAGAGTTGAAAGTCAAATAAAGGAATGTTCTTGATCAGGAGCTCAAATCTGAGCTTGGGAAAAAGCTCAAAAATGAAAGTGCTCAAATTGATTTGGAACCTGAGCAACGGGATAGGCCTCGGTGATATGATCCCAACGCCATGAACGGAACTGAAAACCGACACTGTATGAAGAAGTTATTCAACTTTGAAGTTCTTCAATTTCAGTAAAAAAAAAAAGGCAAGTTTGACTTTAGAAATTGGAAAATATTAAAAAAAGAATATTCCAGGAATATTCCTTGGAATATTCTTGGAATATTACTTGGAATATTCCACAAAATATTCCTTGTGGACCAATCATTTTATGACAAGTGGCATTTTACAATTGCCTATTGAGTTGACTGTGTAATTTTCAGTCCAATGAAGAGCTGCCACGTGGTAGGTTCGGAGGCCGCCACGTGGCCCCAAGTCACAATTGAATGGCGGGTTAAAAATTTGTTTGGCTCTGGTGGGATTTGAACCAGAAACCTCATCGCTACTACTACAATGCTTTACCAATACACCATAGGCTTATGTGTTGACATATGTTCGATTTGAATTGTAAATATGTTTTGTAGCAGAGTTTAATGCGACAGGTTTATTAACCGTTAACTCCGACGGCTCCACTGACACTTCTCTGCATGTGACCTCCCACATCTATTATATTAAATGCTACACTAAGAGCTTCACCAATTTTAGTGCCATCCCACCAATTAAGGCGGAATTCCACTTTTAGCTCCAGTTAACTAAACTTAACTTGAGTTTTTTAAGGGGGAGACTGGCAGTTAGTAAATATGGCATATCTTTCACATGGTAGATCCTTTTGGAGTGAATTTATTTTTATTTTGGGTCTTTTTGACATTCTGGACTCAATGGAGTAGGTCTGAAATCTAACAGAGGTCATCTTCAGAGGTTTAAGCATCGAAGAAGATGAAGGAGCTATCAGGGCCTGGAAGGAGAAGGCTGTGTATTGGATTGTGTTTCTCTGTTTAAGGTAAATGAATAGGAATTCTTAGCTATTTCATGCCTTTTGAATCTTTTTAGATGGTTTTCAGAGCCTTTTAAGAACTTTAGAAAGCCAAAAAGCTTCATTTAAGTTCTAGAGGCCATTTTCCAAACAAAGTGTGTAGGCGAAACCGGAGCAGCCGGAGGCTGTTTTTGATGAAAAAAAACTCTATCTTGACTATTTCAGTCACTCTGGAACCAATGGAAGTGGTTTCAGATCATTTTGAGTACTTATACAGCTCAATAAGTTGATATGAAGTCGTGGGCAGCTCTGGGAAAACCGTGGAGGAGAGCCATTTTTGGGGATGTTGTGCTTAATGTAAGCAATTTATCAGTTGATATTTTATGTCTGATAATTATTGGATGCATCAGTAGTGGTTTCAGGAGCAGAAACAAAAATATGAGGGAGTTTGTGCCATTTAGAAGCTCAAAGAATCTTAGTGCACCGACAGAAGGATGTGTGTCCATAGAAGCCTAAAGTTTGCAGGAATTGGATAGCCATTAAAGGGATTTAAAATGGTATTCTCAGCCCTTTGAATCATTTTCGTATTCATTGTGGTTAAGTGTGGATCTTGTAAAATAATTTAAGTACCTTAATCCCAAAGAGTCTAGTCATGTTGACGAAGCTCAAAGGAGATGTAGCCCAAGAGTTAGGGTGAACTCCTATATTATATTTTTGTTGTGTTTTGTTATTCCATGGCTGAATTATATCGCTGATATACATGTTAAGTTTCAACAAAAACAAATAAACTTAAAACACATAAACATAAGAAAAGACATACACCTCTTCCAAGAAAAAATTCCGCATAATGTCAAGTTTGAGTAAGAACATTTTAATTAAGTCTGAGTGTTTACTTCTATTATTTCTTTAGGCAGAGTCTGTAAGAGAGCCAGGTAGCTTCTGGATTCATCCTTTCTTTGAAAGGTGACATATCCGGTAAATGCCCCTACAGTATATCTCTGTATTAGAAATAAGAAGTTCTCACATTTTCAGATTTAAAATTTGGAGTATTTGCACTCATTTACATAAATGAAAATGGATACCTTACACCCTTTTCAAGTAAAATCCATTTTCTAATCAGATGGTATCAGAGCTCGGGTTGAGCATTTGTTATTGTGCAAAATGTTTTAAAACAGTGTAAGAGATTTACTGTTTTATTGGTTGCAAAATGGTTGCATGTATGAGTTTTCTTGAGTTGGAAGGATAGTTGTTGTTAGCTGAGTCTTGGAAAGGATTGAAGACTATTTTCCTTACCCAATTTACCTCAAGATTATCTTTGGAAAAAAAACTCCAATAGTTTGTGTTTTATGGCTGCTTGAATGAGAAGGGGTCTTTACTGACATTTGGTTAAAAGCTTATCATTTGTTGGAAAGCTTTGAGGAATTTTCTTTGGAAGTTCCTTTTGGTTGCTTTGAACATTTACATAATGTCAACTTCTTCAACAAGTGAAGTTTCCTCCTTCACGAGATTCTTCAATGATGACATGAAGAATGAGTTCTTTAAGGTGAAGGACATGGTGCAGATTCTCATTGAGGATCAAAGAGAAAGCGTTAAGCTTCATGCACAATTGCTAGCTATGCAGGAAGAGAAAGAAGCCATTCTTCAAAGATTGCATGATATGGAGTTGCAGCTTCTTCAAGCTCAAGAAGCTTTGTCCAAGAAAATACCTCATCTTTAGGATGTAAATCATGAGGTAAATCATTCTGATTTGTCTTCAGTTTCCTCTATTGAAAAGTGTGTTGGTTCTTTTGAAAGGCATACAAGAGGTATTGGGTCCAAATTGATGTTGAAAATGGGCTATCAAGAAGGCAAAGGTTTGGGCAAGCATGCACAAGGCATTGTTGAGCCTATTTGTGTTGTGGAGCATCCCAAGAATATTGGTCTTGGCTATGAGTAGCTTAATGGTGAAGCTTTGAGCACATGCATTCAAGAATGTGATGCAAATTTGAAGAGATCATTTCTCCCAAGTTCTCAATTACATCAATTTCATGATGGAAATCTTCCTTACCATTGTTTGAAGCCTTTGTTGCAGCAAGAAGATGGTATACATGCAGCTTATGGCAAGCATGCAATGCAACATAAGAGGATTTCTTGTACATATTGTGGTCGATTTAACCATCATGTTTCGAGATGCTGGATGAGGAAGAAGGCACACAAGAAGCAGATGAAGAAAAGACTACCTTCAAAGAATGTGCATATGATTTGCACTTTTTTCCAAAAAAAGGGACATGTTGTCTCTCATTGTTGGACTCGTCGTCCCACGCACATGCAGCAAGAGGACAAAAATATTGGCGAAGGTGGAACCTCATATTCCATTATTGATGTGGAAAGGGAAGTTTCGCATGAAGAAAATTTGCAGCAGCAAAATTCGCCATGGAAGTGGCTCAGTGAGAAGTGGATGGACTGCTTGACACAATAAGACGTACTCCTTTTGTACATATGAAAATTTCGGATGTATGCATGTATTTTGTTGTAATATCTTTTTTGTTTTGAGCCACCTTAGATCATTGATCAAGGATGTGTTGTATAGTTTCATTCTGTAAATTTCTCGCCATAAATATCTCTGTGAGTTCAAGAAAGACAGTTGTGCATAGTTGTGGACAAGCGCATTCAGGAAGGGAAATGTCGATTTCTTTTCATTTGTGGTTAAAATTCACTTGCTTTGTAAGGAAAAAGTGTTTGAAGGGCTGAAGAGAAGAGGATTTTTATTCTCTCATTTGCTGTACTACAGTTCAGTTCTTCATTTCAGTAAGCTTTTGGGGACCAAAAGCCTCTCATTTGGGAGGTGTGATCAGGAGCTCAAATTTGAGCTTGGGAAAAAGCTCAAAAATAAAAGTGCTCAAATTGATTTGGAACCTAAGCGACGGGATAGGCCTCAGCGATACGATCCCAACGCCATGAAAAGCACTAAAAACCGATGCTGTATGAAGAAGTTATTCAACTTTGAAGTTCTTCAATTTCAATAAAAAAAAAAAGCCAGTTTGACTTTAGAAATTGGAAAATATTAAAAAAAGAATATTTCGGGAATATTCCTAAGAATATTTTGGGAATATTCCACATAATATTCCCTGTGGACCAATCATTTTGTGACAAGTGGCATTTTAATTGGCTATTGAGTTGACTGTGTAATTTTTGGTCCAATGAAGAGGTCGCCACGTGGCAGGCCCAGAGGTCGCCATGTGGCCCCAAGTCACAATTGAATGGCGGGTTAAAAATTTGTTTGGCTCCTATAGGATTTGAACCAGAGACCTCATCGCTACTACTACAATGCTTTATCAATACACCATGGGCTTATGTGTTGACATATGTTTGATTTGAATTATAAATATGTTTTGGAGCGGAGTTTAATGCGATATGTTTATTAACCATTAACTCCGACGGTTCCGCTGACACTTCTCTGCACGTGACCGCCCAAATCTATTATATTAAATGCTACACTAACAGCTCCGCTAATTTTAGTGTCATCCCACCAATTAAGGCGGAATTCCACTTTTAGCTCCAGTTAACTAAACTTAACTTGAGTTTTTTAAGGGGGAGACTCGTAGTTAGTAAATATGGCATATATTTCACATGGGAGATCCTTTTGGAGTGAATTTTTTTTTGATTTTGGGTCTTTTCGACATTTTGGACTCAATGGAGTAGGTAGGAAATCTAAAAGAGGTCATCTTAAGATGTTTAAGCATCGAAGAAGATTAAGGAGCCATCAGGGCCTGGAAGGAGAAGGCTGTGTATTGGACTGCGTTTCAATGTTTAACGTAAATAAATAGGAATTATTATCTATATCATGCCTTTTGAATCTGTTTATATGGTTTTAATATCCTGTTAAGAACTTTAGAAAGCCGAAAAGCTTCATTTAAGTTCTAGAGGCCATTTTCCAAACAAAATGTGTAGGCGAAACCGGAGCAGCCAGAGGCCGTTTTTGATGAAAAAAAAACTCTATATTGACTATTTCAGTCATTATGGAACCAATGGAAGTGGTTTCAAATCATTTTTAGTACTTATACAGCTTAAGAAGTTGATATGAAGTCATGGGAAGCTCTGGGAAAACCGTGGAGGAGAGGCATTTTTGGGGATGTTGTGCTTAATGTAAGCAATTTATCAATTGATATTTGATGTCTGATCATTATTGGATGCATCAGTAGTGGTTTTAGGATCCGAAACAACAATATGAGGGATTTTGTTCCATTTAGAAGCTCAGAGAAGCTTAGTGCACTGACAGAAGGATGTGTGTCCATAGAAGCCTAAAGCTGTTTGCAGGAATTGGACAGCCATTAAAGGGATTTAAAATGGTATTCTCAGCCCTTTGAATCATTTTCATATTCATTTTGGTTAAGTGTGGAGCTTGTAAAATAATATAAGTACCTTAATCCCAAAGAGTCTAGTCATGTTGACGAAGCTCAAAGGAGATGTAGCCCAAGAGTTGGGGTGAACTCCTATATTATATTGCTGTTGTGTTTTGTTATTCCATGGCTGAATTATGTTGCTGATATACATGTTAAGTTTCAGCAAAAACAAATAAACTTAAAACACATAAACAGAAGAAAATACATACACCTCTTCCAAGCAAAAATTCCACATAATGTCAATTTTGAATAAGATCATTTTAATTAATTTTGAGTGTTTACTTCTATTATTTATTTAGGCAGAGTCTGTAAGAGGGCCAGGTAGCTTCTGGATTCATCCTTTCTTTGAAAGTTGGACATATCCGGTAAATGCCCCTACATTCTATCTCTGTATTAGAAATAAGAAGTTCTCACATTTTCAGATTTAAAATTTGGAGTATTTGCACTCATTTACATAAATGAAAATGGATACCTTGCACCCTTTTCAAGTAAAATCCATTTTCTGATCAGATGGTATCAGAGCTCGGGTTGAGCATTTGTTATTGTGCAAAAGGTTTTAAAACAGTGTAAGAGATTTACTGTTTTATTGGTTGCAAAATGGTTGCATGTATGAGTTTTCTTGAGTTGGAAGGATAGTTGTTGTTAGCTGAGTCTTGGAAAGGATTGAAGACTATTTTCCTTACCCAATTTACCTCAATATTATCTTTGGAAAACAAACTCCAATAGTTTGTGTTTTATGGCTGCTTGAATGAGAAGGGGTCTTTACTGACATTTGGCTAAAAGCTTGTCGTTTGATTGAAAGCTTTGAGGACTTTTCTTTTGAAGTTCCTTTTGGTTTTAACATTTACATAGTGTCAACTTCTTCTACAAGTGAAGTTTCCTCCTTCACGAGATTCTTCAATGATGACATGAAGAATGAGTTCTTTAAGGTGAAGGACATGGTTCAGATTCTCCTTGAGGATCAAAGGGAAAGTGTTCAACTTCGTGCACAATTGCTAGCTATGCAGGAAGAGAAAGAAGCCATTCTTCAAAGATTGCATGATATGGAGTTGCATCTTCTTCAAGCTTAAGAAGCTGTTAGTATGAATTCTTCGTCGAAGTGTACGAAAAAGAACCACTTTAGCTACGCATAACTAATAGCCCTAACAACAATAGAGGCTGCCAAACATCTTCAGATCTGCGATTAGTAGTTAGAATGCTGCAACAAACAGATCTATAAATGGAAAGACATTAAGCAGTAAAGTAAAGAGTTTGCTCCATGCATCCAACAGACAAGACAAGAACACGATTTTGAATGAATTTTTATATTACAGGGCACCTGGGAGGAAACAAGAAGGTGTATCCAGATCTCCTCAATGGGATGGGTTCTTTGTAGTCCTCGGCACTTCAGATCTAAGCTTTCTCTCTCTTGTAGATGTAGAAAACCCAATGCAGAAAGTAGAGCTCAATGGGAGCAAATGGTAGAAAAATGAGACCAAGTGTATAGATCCAGAGTGATCTAATAGGCAACAAAAGGTGAAGAATGATGGGAAAACCCTCCTATTTATAACAAAATATTGGGTCATTCTAGATCTTGGTGCATGATTAAAATAATGTTAATCAAATCTAGATCCACCTCTATGGAATATTTTATTATTATTTGTTGGAGGGAAAGGGTGTTTTGACATGGGTCAAATCCCTTGATTAGTGAAGAATAAATAAATAAATGATTTATTTATCTTTTTAAGGAAGTGGTTGGGATATAATCAAATAAATAATGATTTATTTAATTAATGGTGGTTGATTTGGTCATATTTAACAAGGAATATTATTTAAATAATTATTCTAGAAAATAATAAGATAACTATGGGTTTATCTCATTAATTTCTTTGTTTTTGGGTTAAACATGACTGGGAATAATAATTAAATTATGGTTTAATTAATTATTCCTTTTGGGGTTTCCTAATTAACATAGTGAAAGCAGTTTTACTTGGGGTAAAACTGGTCTTACATGGTGTACTTGGGTCCATCTAATAATGAAAGGTTAGATGACCAAAAAATGGTGTAACAGATTGCCCCCCAGCGTGCGAGTGTCAGGAGAAAATCGTATGACCGAAGTACGTTGTAAGAACACGATCACTCGACAGCAAAAAGGGATTTCAGAGAGAGAAATGTGAGGTAGATAGTGTGCTGAAGGACTAGACCCTAAGGAGACGAGACTCGCAGGTGCAACAAGTCTCTTTTATGAGAGGGTACCTATGCTGAATGCGGCGGGGGAGGCATACCTATGCCCGCCGTGACAAAGTACAAAAGAATAGTGTGTCCAGTAAACAAGGGACCGAACCATAGAGTACAGCTGGCATAATCAAGGGCCAGATAAAAATACAATGAAGAGTCTCACATACATGCTGTGCCTGGGATAACAGCCAGGACTAGTATAATAACATCTAAGTACATGAGATAAATACAACCCAAATGCCCCCTGTAAATGGGGAAGGGCTCACAAAATCTGACTGATACATGCAAATCAGAGAGGTGCTGCAAGTGGCTAAGGCCAACATCATCAAAATTTGGAGCGGCATCAGGGGCTGCAATGAAGAGGTCATCCGGGCATGTGGGGGGCTACCTGCAGGGCCACCCCCTCATGAGGGTTGAGACATCTCACACACACCCGGGAATCATCAAGAGCTGCTGCTGGGTCACTGGACTGTCCAGAATACGAATCTCGATCATGCTGAAAGGAGCTGGAGAAGCAATCAAGTCAAAGGGAAGTGAGAGATCCCCTGCACGATCAGGAGCGAACGTCAGTGGAAGGCTAGGCAAGAGTACACCGCCCTCTAGACCTTGCTTCTGGAATAAATGTGCTGATGTCGACAGAAGGAGGTCCGCCGTAGGTGAGGCAATGAGAGATCCTCAACTAAGGCACGAGAAAAGAACAATAGAGCGACGGACAGACTGAATGATGATAGTGGAAATGGGAAGGATGGAGTGGCGAATGGACGACTTCCCTTGTTAGAGCATAAAGGGCATGAATGACATGGCAGCGACTGACACAATACCGAAAGGGACAGGGGACAGTGGGGCTGAAGGTCATGATATGCGACACAAGAGAGGAACCAAGAAAAGAAGGATGGAGGGTTATAGTGGGGTGTAAAAGGATGCAGGATAGACTCCATGAATGCAATGATGACTCGACTTGGATGCTCTAAACAAGGGCGACTTTATAGTGCTGCCACACAGTAAAGGCCCCAATGGGGGGTCATGGAAGCATGAGTACAAGGTGGGCACTCATGACGAAAATCAACACGAACATGGACAAGTAAGGGAGCGATATGGTGCCCCAAGTACAAGTGTCGTAAGTGAGGAAATTCGATTTTAAGGAGCGGTGAAGTGACCCTTCGTGGAAAAAATGTGTCCGGGTGAAGTATCAAATCACCAAAAACTAATAAAAACCCATTTGAGAGCTCGGTGAGATCTGACCAGCGGTGCTGACGGTTCGTCGAACGGGGCTACGGTGTGGTCGCAGCAGTCGAAAGAAGAAACAGGGGTTCTCTTTTAATGAGGCAGTTTTTCCTCCAAAATCATTCATTTGCTATTGTTGCTGTGGTGAATGTGGAGAGGAGAGAAGGCCCTAAATCTTGCGGTGAACGTAGCGGACAAACCGACCGTTGGATTCGAGATCTGTCAGTTGGAGGTAAGAGGCCTAACCTTGCTCTTGCATTTTGGTGGATTAGATTTGCAGTTTAGGGCCCAACACCCCAGAAACAGTCCCTCCCTCAGCTCTACGGCCGGGTCGCACTTTTTGGGGCAAAAAGTGCGACCCAGGACGCAGGTTCTTGGGCAAAAAGTGTGACCTGGTCCAGAAAATGGCAGAAAACTGCGACTTGGGAGCTGAGGGGGGTTGGTGCTGTTTTATGGCTGGGAGTTGGGTTTTGGTGTGTGGTTATGGTTTTCCCGATCTGTACCCTGACAAAAATAATGTGTTTGTACAGGTATGGCAGAGTTGCGGGTCAACTGGAGAGAGAGGGATCTGGGAACACTTCGGACAGAGATCCAGGCGGATCAGGGCGTTCGTCGTGTATTGGACAGATTTGGGGTTCTCAAGTTTGTGGAGAACCCATTGATGAGAGCAGGGGAACCATTACTGGCCCGGATTATCAGTTATTGGGATCCAGATCAGGAGATCTTTGTAGTGCAAGGGCACAGGATCGAACTGACGGTCCAGGATGTGTACTTCCTGACCGGCCTCCCACCACTGGGGATAGTGGGAGATACGCAGCCAGTGTTGCCGCGGGGGTGGCATATCATGGAGTTCGTGGAACGCCATTGTCGACCGGGTCTCCAAGTCAAGGGGACTCGAATATCGATTGGGGATCTAGAGAGGCTAGAAACCCGTGCAGTGGCCGCAGCTGTGCTGCGAATCCTGGGCAGCCAGGCGTTCCATCACATCACCGGTGGGCAGATGATGATAGTGGAGAGTGTGTTGTGTGGGACCTACTTTGGGTGGGCCCAAATGATGCTGGTGGCGCTAAACAATAGTCCCTGCGATGCGGCAGGCGGCAGGAACTAAGCATCAGCCATATGGGACTTTATTGTGCGCCTTCTTCTTTGAGAAGATCCCGACCTTGAGGCCTCGTGTGCAGCTTCCAGATGGGGGCCCGAGAGAGCTCAGGATGCGTCGTTGGGGACGACTACTCTGCAGAGGAGGAGGAGGGGCGGTCGGGCGAGTGTTTCACCGCAGTTCTTTGCCCATTGGGATCAGATGCCGTTGTACATAGACGACTACCCGTATAGTGGGATGAGCTACTGTGGGGATCCGGATCTGCCACTTCCGTCTGGTCGAGTCTGGGGGCCCGATGGTAAGTGACAAATTGCTATTCCTATGTGGGCATGTTAAAGTTTTTTGAATAGTAAATAATGATACTGATTCAGGGACTTTTGGTATGCAGATATAGCACCGGTAAAACCGACCGGATATATGGGAGGCCGGCAGCGTCTGGAGCTACGGATCCGAGTGGGTCGAGAGCAGCGCAAAATGAGGATGCAGCCGCCCTACTGGAGGACATCCGCCGTAGATGTGAGCAGCTGTTGACTGGAGTATCGGAGCGCGGGTGGCAGGATTTAGACGACCAGTACATAGAGCCATGTGTTGGTCTCCCCTCGGAGTGGCGAGGTATCATGCGGCGCATGGCGATGGCCGGTCAAGCTATGCGTGATCTACATGCTGCAGGGGCAGAGCCATTGGCCCAGGAGCCTCCAGATAGTGATTAGGGGCATATGGTGCCCCCTCTGATGTATGTAGGGGAAGGTGGTGCCCCCTAGAATGTATGGAGGGGCATATGGTGCCCCCAGTTTTTGGATTTTGTTTGTAACATGCTATGGGCATGTCGTATGTATATGTATGGAGGGGCATATGGTGCCCCCCAGTTTTTTGGAACATGCTATGGGCATGTCGTATGTATCAGAGTAGATGGACTCATCAATATATGGTTTGCGACACATATTATGGATATGTATCGTCTTTTTGATGGTTGATTTAATGTTATTGTCTTGTATGAATTGTGTGTGATAAATGCCAATCTAGAACATGGTTTGCAATACTATCCACGTAGTGATTCTGATCTCTGGGTACATGGTTGAAAGTTATGGTTTTAAACGGACGTATTAAGACTTTCACCTGTAAATAGCGTCTAAACAGCACAGGGTTATGCACACGATAAACACCATTGAGTTGCATTACAAGAAGCAGGGAATCCAAACGAACGTGCAGATGGCGGATGCGATGCAAGAGGGCATCAGCTAATAGGCCACGCACTGCATCATATTCGGCCTGATTGTTGGTGGCAGAACCAATGCATACCCCATTAGACAAAACGAGGTGATGCAAGGGGGTGAAGATGGCCCACCCTGCCGAGGCAAGATTCCTGGAGTAGCGACTTGCACCATCGGCGTAACCGATAAAGGGTGTGGACGGGGGGTCCTGCAAAATGGTGTGACAAGACAATAAATGAGGGGATGAAAGGAAATGACGGCAGCATGAGGGTACAGAAGTCATCGAGCGGTAATGGCAGGAGGAAGGGGCAGGATGATCAAGACTCAAACAAGGTGGTGTACGAGAGCTATCGGAAACATGGCGAGGACTCGGGCTGCGGAGGTCAACAGAGACACAAGTGGAGTGATCTCGAGTATCAAGGGACACAACGGGGGAGGCTGCGGACGGGCTAGGCTCCGAGTGTCGTGCAGAGGAGGATAGGTAAATAATGGTGACTGTAGACTCCGTCATCTGAACATCAGGGGGGGGATGTGGATGGGAGTGGGGGGATCCTCAGGCTGGCCTGAAGCATACTGCGCGAGAATGGGAGAGGCGGATTGATTTTGTTCAACCTCATACTCGCGGATCACCTCAAGGGAGGCACAGTAATGCGTCAGGTGAGGACAATAATGGGAGTAGTGGCCATGGACACCGCACAAAGCACAAGGCTTGTTGGTGCGGGGAGTCTTGGGGTTCTTGGGGACGGTCGAAGAAGGAGTGGGAGTTTCAGGGACCGTAGTGTCGGGGAACGCGACTTTTACCATGGGTCGGATACGAGGTAACTCGGGACAAGCATGGGTGGCATGACCAATGATATCACATAAGGCACAAGGCTTCGCGGGCGGAGACGGAGCCGGGTTGGTCGTGGTGGTTTGGTCTTTGGTTGCCCCCTTGCGGGCTTTGCCTTTCTTCCTGGGAGCCGTCACAACAGGAGAAGGGTCCTGTGGAGGTGCTGGGGGCACAGTGGCTATGGAGGAAGCGAGGGGGACCGGTTGAACCGGTGTCAAAGCCATGTAAGGTTTGGGGTGACCAGGGGGGTGGCGGCTGGGGGGTCAAGGTACCAAACCGGAATGCCCAAGGTCAAGTTAGGGAGAGAGAGGGTGGCCATGACGGGGACAGAATATACTCCGGGAGGGGGAGCCAAGAAGGGGATCTGTCTAGCAGGGTAATGACCAGGAGGTACGGCTCCGAGATGGTTAAGGCCAGGGGGAACCGAGCCTGGAGGATAAAGAGGTTCGGGGATACCAGCTGTAGGGGGAGGGCCAGAAGGAGGAGGTCCGGCTGGCTGAGATGAATGGCTAGGAGCGGGTTGCGGAGGGCGGGGAGGAGGTGGCTGACTAGCCGAGGCAAGCCGTTTATGGGCAGCCTGAGACGATTGCATCATGCAAACATTCGACAAGTTGGGATCAGTAACAGGAGGGGGGGGAAGATGAGGAAAAGTACCAAGCAGGGTGGAATCTTTATAGACGCCGGGGGAGACACTGGTCAAAGAATCGACGGTTTTCTTGTTGGCTACGGAAGAGATGGTCGTCTCGGAGGAGGTCTGAGACGGCGGCTCATGATAAGATAGCTGGTCGATGGTGACTATCTTCCCATTATGAGGAAAAGACATCTTGCGGAAAACCGCGGATGGGACAGCAGACATGGCATAGGTGTAGCTTCTCCCCAATAGAATGTTGTAGTCTAGAGGGGCGTCAATGACTTCGACATCAACGCAAACAGTCTTACCGGCGAGGGTGATGGGACAGTTACGAAACAGGCCAATAGGCTGGGAGGCATGACCATCCCACGCTCGAAGGGTGATCGTGGAAGGGGCCAACTCAGGGGATCCGAGTTGCTTCCAACCCGAAGCGGACATCACACAGGTGGATGCCCCCTCATCAATTATACACCGGGATACAGTGGCGTTCCGGATTTTGACTGGGATTTGGAAAGCAACGGAAGGAGGAAGAGGAGGATGGTCCGATTGAGTGGCGTCAAAAACAATCATTTGGTCATGAGCAGGATCAACAGCGCCCACGGCATATAGTAGAGCCTTCTTTTGAGAAGGGCACGACCGGAGGAGTTCCAGTGTGGAAATGGCAGCAGGGGATTGCGCCAAATCATCTACTATACTATACGATTGAGCGGCTCGACCGGAAGCAGCATTTCGGCGTAATGGGCCCTTTGGAATCTTTGGATGAACCTCAAATTTGGGTTGAGGGATGTGTAAGGGGCCACTGGATGTCGAAAGAGGCTCTGTAGAACCTGAAGATGGAGGCTCGGGAGCAGACTGAGCAGGAGGCTTGGGGTACTGGCGAGACCGAGTTTGGAGGTGAAGGTCGACGGAAGGGGACGGATCGGAGCGCATCATAAGGATCTGGTAGTCAGAGGAACCAGAAATGGACGAGGGTGTGGCTGCATGGCTGTCGGGGGGTTGGGTAGCCACGAATCCCTGCTGAGGGAAAGGATCAGTGAACACAGCTGGCGGGGTAGTGGCCACATTAGGAGGAGCGTGAGGGGAGGCGTGTTGTCCGCGCAATGTGGCTTGAGACTCCCACATCTGTCGCATCTGGGGTAAGAGAGGACAATCGTGAGTGTAGTGACCGTAAACACCGCAACACGAACAGGGCTTGTTTGTGCGAAGTGGCCTGTCCGGCCTGGGCGGAATGCCCTGAGGCTGGTTGCTAGTGTTAGGGTCCAGACCAGAATTGGGTCCTCGGTTACCGGGGGCAGATGGGTTCTGGTTGCCTCTCCGCCTTCTTGGAGAAGAAGGGGGATTAAACGCACCCCTGCTGTGCAAATACTTGCCCCGGAGGGGGTTGTAAGGGCTGTTGCAGGTGGTGAGGAGGCAAGGGAGGCGGAAGCGCATATGCTGGAGGAGTTGGCGCACCAGGCTGCGGATAAAAGTAAGGGTTGGGTTGGGCGGCATTGAGGTAAGCAGGAGGTTGGGCAAAAGGAGGAGGCATGCCGTATCCTGGATACATGTTGCCGGGAGGGGGCAGAGTGCTAGAGGTGCTGGCCCCTCCCTGAGGAGGGCCATGGATCATAGGAGGGTGAGCAGAGGGGTGGGAAAGAGATCCAACAATACCGTCAGCGGAATGAGATGCCCCCGGGGCGTTAGCGCCACCGGGCCGGGGATGTCAGGGAGAACGGTATAAACATAACCAGATTGAGCGTAGATCAGGTCATATTTTAAAGCTATTTGGAGGGCGGCTTCTTCAGATTGAGGAAAGTGAGAGGCGACATCTCTGCCGATGGGAGACAGGAGGGTGCGAAGGAACCAGTCCATGTAAACCCGATCTTCAAAGGGAGGGGCTCGACATAAGCTCCGTCTTCGTCGCCATTCCTGAACATGGGCAGAAAGGCGTGTGGAAGAGGATTGCTTAAAGGAAGTCAGGAGCTCCGTACCAGTGTCGTATCGGAGAGGGAGCTGGAAGTACGACAAGAAGGCTTGGGCAAGAGTCTCGAACGTGGTATGGGAGGAAGTGGCCTGTTCGACATACCATTTAGAAGTTTCGCCGGTAAGCGTGCGTTGGAACAAACGAAGACGGATGGAGTCATCGGTAATGGAATTGGAGGAACACCACATGTGGAAAGACCGGACGTGATTGGTTGGATCTTCTCCATTAAGGCCCTCAAACTTAGGGATATCAGAGGGCAGCTTGGTGGGCATAGCGGGCCAGGTAGCATTGTGGTGAATAGGGTCATTAATCAACTGATGGAAATCGGGGAGGCTGAGGCCTGCAATGTACGACAGCACAGGGGTGGCCGGGGTAGTGGTTGTGACGGTTCCGCTAGAAGTAGGGCCGGCATTGGGGCCGGGAGAACCGCTAGCGTTAGGCCCTGATCCAGACATGGTGAAGGTAACAGGGGGAGAACCAGAAGGAGAAAGGGGACCCGATGAATCAGGAGAGGAGTCGGAGTGTGGACTCGAAGGTGGACTGGCTCGACGACGGCGGTGCGGAGCAGGTCGATCAACCGGAAACTGAGGGTGAAGGCCAAGAAGTCTCCGGGAACGGCGCCTTGGGGGCGCAATGATGACAGGAAGAAGGAAACCGACAAGGGTAGAAAGGGACAGAATCAAGGAAGGTCAAGGGCAGATAAGGTGCAGTGATAATTGATTTTAGAGTCTTTGCCACGCGGTGTAAACCAGGCGCTTCTTCACCAGGCTTGTGTGCGCGTTACTCCACTTTAAACCCTTTCCGTTGTTGAGAGCAAAAAAGTGTGCTGCGTAGCTGAAAATAAACCTACAGAGAACAGAGTAAAATGCTGAAATAACAAAAAAATAACAGCTACGTATGCATCTATCTAACCCAAGAAGGTGGGTCTCTCAAAACTATGCTGAAAAGAAAGGGAAAAAATATGGAAACACACACAAGGGAAGCTCAACAGATCTAGGGTCAAAGGGGACAGAGATCTGGAGGATAAAGCTGCAGATAAGGGGTGCAGATCACAGCCAAGAGACAGAGGCAAGGTGGCTGGAAAAAGGGAAATCAGCAAAAAGCCGGGGGGGGGCAAGGCAGAGGCCTTTAGGGGAGGTCCAAACAAAAAAACAAGAGGTGATTTGAAAGGAAAAGAGGCCGATTTCAATGGATCTGGAAGTGAGGTCACAGATCTGGAAAAAGAGGGGGCTGAAGCTCTGAAACCGACGGCTGAAACAGCTGAAACTCTTCCACAAAAAGTGGAGGGTACTAAAGCCCTAAGGGGCTGGGTTCCCACTTAGATGAGTAAAACAGATCAGATCTTGGTCAAGGCGGGCTGAGACAGAGGCTGGAAAACCCCGCGTGGAGCCGCAAAGAAACCCCATGTGCGTAAAAAAATGTCGATTATGCTGCGGTGTCGCAGCTTCTCGACCTCGATCTAAGTGCGGTCGCGTAAACAAAGCGGAAAAGTGCGACCTCGGAGGTCCGTGTCGCAGCCCAGGGCCGTGCGCACCTTCGGCTCCCGTTGTCTCGCCGCGTATTTTCGAAAGTTGCCGTCCCCGCCGCGCTGTCGCTGGCACCTGCGCAATAGGGCCAGAAACACACGGAAGTTAGAAATTTTAAGTTTTTAGGGTTTTATGTGAGAAAATGACATAAAAAGAGGAAAACTAAGCAGCTGAAAAGAAGCCCTAGGGCCTGAAGTAGCTGGATATGCAGGAATATGAAAAACGACAGCGGTCGTAATTTAAAACCCGTGTGGAGTCGCCATTTGTTAGTATGAATTCTTTGTCGAAGCGTACGAAAAAAAACCACTTTAGCTACGCATAACTAATAGCCCTAACAACAATAATGGCTGCAAAACATCTTCAGATCTGCAATTAGTAGTTAAAGTGCTGCAACAAACAGATCTATAAATGGAAAGATATTAAGCAGTAAAGTAAAGAGTTTGCTCCATGCATCCAACACACAAGACAAGAACACGATTTTTGAATGAATTTTTATATTACAGGGCACCTGGGAGGAAACAAGAAGGTGTATCCAGATCTCCTCAATGGGATGGGTTCTTTGTAGTCCTCAGCACTTCAGATCTAAGCTTTCTCTCTTGTAGATGTAGAAAACCCAATGTAGAAGATAGAGCTCAATGGGAGCAAAATGGTAGAAAATGAGACCAAGTGTATAGATCCAGAGTGATCTAATAGGAAACAAAAGGTGAAGAATGATGGGGAAAACCCTCCTATTTATAACAAAATATTGGGTCATTCTAGATCTTGGTGCATGATTAAAATAATGTTAATCAAATCTAGATTCACCTCTATGGAATATTTTATTATTATTTGTTGGAGGGAAAGGGTGTTTGACTTGGGTCAAATCCCTTGATTAGTGAAAAATAAATAAATAAATGATTTATTTATCTTTTTAAGGAAGTGGTTGGGATATAATCAAATAAATAATGATTTATTTGATTAATGGTGGTTGATTTTGTCATATTTAACAAGGAATATTATTTAAATAATTATTCCTAGAAAATAATAAGATAACTATGGGTTTATCTCATTAATTTCTTTGTTTTTTGGGTTAAACATGACTGGGAATAATAATTAAATTATGGTTTAATTAATTATTCCTTTTGGGGTTTCCTAATTAACATAGTGAAAGCAGTTTTACTTGGGGTAAAACTGGTCTTACATGGTGTACTTGGGTGCATCTAAGGTGCAGATTCTCCTCAAGGATCAAAGGGAGTGTTCAACTTCGTGCACAATTGCTAGCTATGCAAGAAGAGAAAGAAGCCATTCTTCAAAGACTGCATGATATGGAGTTGCAGCTTCTTCAAGCTCAAGAAGCTTTTTCCAAGAAAATTCTTGAGGAAGAGGATAATCGTTCCAACTTGTCTTCAAGTTCCTCCATTGAAAAGTATGTTGGTTCTTTTGAAAAACATACAAGAGGTATTGGGTCCAAATTGATGTTGAAGATGGGCTATCAAGAAGGAAAAGGTTTGGGCAAGCATGCACAAGGCATTTTTGAGCCTATTTGTGTTGTGGAGCGTCCCAAGAATATTGGTCTTGGCTATGAGCAGCTTAATGGTGAAGCTTTGAGCACATGCATTCAAGAATGTGATGCAAATTTGAAGAGAACTTTTCTCCCAAGTTCTCAATTACATCAATGTCATGATGTCAATCTTCCTTACCATTGTTTGAAGCCTTTGTTGCAGCAAGAAGATGGTAGACATGCAGCTTATGGCAAGCATGAAAAGCAACATAAGAGGATTTGTTGCACATTTTGTGGTCGATTTAACCATCATGTTTCGAGATGCTGGATGAGGAAGAAGGCACACAAGAAGCAGATGAAGCAAAGACTACTTTCAAAGAAGGTGCATATGATTTGCACTTTTTGCCAAAAGAAGGGACATGTTGTCTCTCATTGTTGGACTTTGCATCCAACTCGTCGTCCCACGCACATGCAGCAAGAGGACAAAAATTTTGGCGAAGGTGGAACCTCATATTCCATTATTGATGTGGAAAGGGAAGTTTCACATGAGGAAAAGTTGCAGCAGCAAAAGTCTCCATGGAAGTGGCTTGGTGAGAAGTGGATGGACTTCTTGACACAGTAAGACGTACTCCTTTTGTACATATGCAAATTTCGGATGTATGCATGTATTTTGTTGTAATATATTTTTTGTTTTGAGCCACCTTAGATCATTGATCAAGGCTGCATTGTATAGTTTCACTCTATAAATTTCTCGCCAGAAATTTCTGTGTGGGTTCAAGAAGGTCAGTTGTGGACAGTTGTGGACAAGCGCATTCAGAAAGGGAAATGTCAATTTCTTTTCATTTGTGGTTCAAATTCACTTGCTTTGTAAGGCAAAAGTGTTTGAAGGGCTGAAGATAAGAGGATTTTTATTCTCTTATTTGCTGTACTACAGTTCAATTCTTCATTTCAGTAAGCTTTTGGGGACCAAAAGCCTCTCATTTGGGAGGTGTGATCAGGAGCTCAAATCTGAGCTTGGGAAAAAGCTCAAAAATGAAAGTTCTCAAAATTGATTGAAACCAAGATGGTTACATAGGTCTCGTCTTCCTGATTCTGGCGCCACAAACGGTTCGAAAAACGGACACCGTATGAAGAAGTTATTGCACTTTTAGTAAAGTGGGTCCGGCGGAGCACGGAGGGGCCAACCCTCCTCCCATGGAACCTCATCATATGACCAGTGTGGGAGCTTAATGTTAAGAGCGCTTAAGGAGCCTAATCTCAAGTTTAATATTTAATTAAGCTTCAGTTAAGTGGAGTTTAATATGGCGGAGATTCTGGAGGCGCTCCCAAATTTAGGTGGACTTCCACTTTTAGTGGAGTTAACTGGTAGTTGCCCCACATTTAGTGGAGGAAATTGGGGCAAAGTTGTTTTGGTCATAACTTTCTCATTACTCAACCTTTTGAAACGAATTTTTTTTTTTCGTATGTTCTCAGCCTTTTGGACTCAATGGTGCAGGTTTCAGAGCCATTGGAGCTCATTTTCGACCTGTTTAGCTTCGGAGAAGCTTTTTGAGCCACTAGGGCCATTTTGGGTTTTGAGTTTGGTTGAGCTGTGGGTAACCTTTTTTGGTGAACCAAAAGTCATTTTAGACTATTTCCTACATTCTAGAGCCATTGGAATAGGTCTTAGCTTTGTTTGAAGATTTTCAGAGGCCGAAAACCTTTAGGAGAGTTTTCGGGGCCACTAGGGCCATTTTGGGTTTGGAGCTATTTGGAGTTGTGGTTATCAGTTGGAGGTGAACCAAAGCTCTATTTCAGATAATTTCGACCTTCTGAAGCCATTGGAAGAGGTTTCAAAGCCATTTGATGACTTCTACAGCCCAAAAAGTTGCAGAGAAGTTCAAAGCACCAGCAGGACATTGATGAAGAAATCACTGTTTATGGTAATCTTTCACTGTTTAGTGAATTTGAAAAGGCATTATTAGCTTTTTCCTGCCTTCTGAATCAGTTTATATATTCATATTTGTCTATTGAGACACTTATAATCTTGTATTGCATTTGAGAGCTTTTAATACAAGAGGACAAGCCCATTTTGGGAGGCTTGATCCAGGAGATGTAGCCCAAGAGTTGGGGTGAACTCCTATATCATATTGCTATTGTGTTTTGATATTATATTGCTGAATATTGTTGCTGATACCCATGTTAAGTTTCAACAAAAACAATTACACTTAAGATACATAAATAGTGAAAAGACATACACCATTTGCAAGCTAAATTTCCGCATAATGTCAAGTTTAAAGCAAGATCATTTTAATTAAATTTGAGTGTTTACTTCTATTATTTCTTTAGGCAGAGTCTATAAGAGGGCCAGGTAGCCTCTGGATTCATCCTTTCTTTGAAAGGTGAAATATCCAGTAAATGCCCCTACAGTCTATCTCTGTATTAGAAATATGAAGTTCTCACATTTTTAGATTTAAACTTAGAGTATTTTTGCACTCATTTACATAAATGAAAATGGATACCTTGCACCCTTTTCAAGTACCTTCCATTTTCGGGACAACTGTGTACAATTTCACTTCAACACAGCAAAGT
>JAXQQM020085923.1:0-28206 GCA_034641835.2 Pinus albicaulis
GTTCAATAGTTCAAGCGATATTGCTAGAACTTGATAAGAAGAGGAAGATCATATTGGAACTGAAGCCAGTCATAGAAAAAGAACTCAAACTGACCTACGGAATCGATCAATTTTGAGGTATCTCATCAAGTGGAAGAACTTACCCACTGAATATTCTACATGGGAGGATGAGAATTTTATACAAAAGCACCCAGAGCTACTCAAGCGTTGAGGACAACACTTTTTTGAAGGAGAGGGGCATGTTAGGTCCCTAAATTACTAGTATAGTCCCTTGTTGTTGTTAGTGTAAACCCCTTATTGTTATTATTGTACCCTTGCAACCCCCATATTGTTATTATTGTGCCCTTAAATTATTATTGTTAGTTCGGCTAGGATTACATTGTGGCCCCATGGACTCCTATATATAGAAAGGAGGTTTTGTAATTTGTATCATCCAAGAATTGTTCATTCTTGTAATATATTGGAGGTTGCCCCCCTCGAAGTGGCTCATTTCTAAGGCGTTTATATCTCTTTTCTTCTCTTTTTGAGTTGGTGACACAACAAAACTTGGATTCCCAAACATGATTTGGGAAGCCCTGAACATTTATATTCCTTTCCCTTTCCACCAATTTCCCGACCTCTTCTAAAACCCCCCAATCTTCATTGAACTTGAATGGAAGAGGCCCAAGATTTTTCGCCTCTCCATTTTAATCATAATAGGGTGATGGTCAAAGTCTCCTTGATATTCCATTGTCGAAGAGAAATCAAGACCTTTAAATAGCCAGCAACTATGTACCATAAATCAATCCAAAAGAGTTGTTATATATTGGTCTATTGTTCATCTATTAGACCAATTTTATTTCCCTAAATTTGAGATAATATCCAACATATCCAAACTATCTATTATATCTTCCGTTCAATATCTAAATGGATCCCTTACTATAGTTCGTCCTCTTTTTTCTGCATTGTTTAGAATGGTATTGAAGTCTCCTCCCATCACACTATTCAGATGTAGATTACTTTCCTTTAGAACTTCCAATGAGCCCCAAAATTCTGAATTTTCACTATATAGCACTAGAGCATATATATTTATAAATGGAATTTGTTCTCCTGTTTCTCTTACCTCCAAAAGAGCCAGCACCCAGGATTTTGTCTTTAATTCTTCCACAAGGGAGAAATTCTTATTTGATGAAAAAATACCTCGTCCTCCAGAAGCCCCTATGGACGATTGAATAGTCCTAGAGCACTCTTTCCATAATACCTTTGATTCCTCCAACTTTTTTTCTTGAACAAAAACATTCGTCAGAGATTCTTGTTTTATTATGTCTCTCACAACTAGGTTTTCGGCAGGGTTCCCTAGCCCCCTGATGTTCCAAAAAATAACTTTCATTTAATGGGGGTGATTTGATTAAGCCCACCTTCCTTTCCTTCATTATTTTTCGTTACTTTCCCTTTAAGAATTTATGTAATGACTGATTGATTTCCCAAATTTTTATTCAACTCGGCTTCTTTTTCCCTTATTACTTTTTTTTTTTTGTCTGCATTTTTTATTTGAACTCTCAGTTTCCTGACTACTACAGTCATCTTCCCAGGATAAGTTTTGGTTCATATGATGAATAATGACTCTTTCTATTTCTTCATTAACATTTTTTGGATGTTCACTCGGGGGATTTGGAGTCGGAACCACCATGGAGGGGGAGGCTTCTTTCCTTACTCTTTTAGTTGGACTTCTCTCAGCCATGATTTTTCCATCCCTGACTCCTTTTTTTGTTTCATTTTCCTTACTTCTATCTGCATCTTGCTAGATAGGAGCTCCCTCCTCATCGTTTGGAGTGTTAAGGGAATTAAATGGATTATATGAGGAAGGGGAAATGTTATTACGCATTATTCCTTGAGGCTTTTAAAATGTTCCCATCACTTTCGGTCCTTTCCTTTGCTTCTGCCATTGTTCCTCCCGAGGTTTTGGGATTTCCATATTTTTATTTTTCCCTACTTTAGAACAATCCCTTGAAAAATGTCTATAATCGTGGCAGTGACAGAACTTGAATGGAATTTTTTCATAGCCCAGAATTTGTCTGTGCTTCCATTCTCCCAAGTTTAATTTAATATCCACGGGTAAGCCTTTTTCCAAATCAACTTCCACACAAATTTTAGCACAGGAAAATTGAGAACCCTTAGGTTCGTATTTGTCCACATATTTACCTAGCCCATTACCAATAGCCCTGAAGCAATCATCACTCCAGCAAGAGATGGAAGCCGAGGGAGCTTGACCCACACTGCAATAATAGTGGGAATGTCTTCATATAGGTTGAAATCTAGAGTTCATTTGTTCAGATTCATGCCTCTAGAGCCAAAGAAATAAGGCCCATTCTAAAACACTATATAGATCATCTTTTATTTCAAATAATAAAATGAAGAATTCTTTACCCACGGTAGACAAGGC
This sequence comes from Pinus albicaulis, assembly GCA_034641835.2. Classification (NCBI taxonomy): domain Eukaryota; kingdom Viridiplantae; phylum Streptophyta; class Pinopsida; order Pinales; family Pinaceae; genus Pinus; species Pinus albicaulis. The sequence continues at coordinate 2,423 of JAXQQM020085923.1, forward strand.
GATCTCCCATTTCATCATGGTCTTCCAATTCTTGCTCACCCACATTTCCATCGAATTGGGAGATGGCCACATCCTAGTAAACTTCCCAATCATAGCACGCTTTTCATATTCAATAGAGGTTTGATGTGCTCCATTAGGCAAGGTGACGTTTTTTACTTCTTCGTTTCTCTTCAAAAACTTTGATGGAGCCTTCGACAAATGTAGACATTTGGTAAGGGATTCCATCAACACTTGAATGGCAGCGTCGACAGAAAAATCGAAGAATGGTGGAGGAGGAGTAGCCCCCTCCGCAGATTCCATTGGAAGGTTCCAGAAAAATACAGAAGGCGGAGGCAGCAACAGAGTAGCAGCGCACAACTAGTTGTCCCATTCATTCACCATGGAAACCAACACCCTTTCGTCATTTGAGAGTATAGTTAGATCTTGCTTCAATAAAGGGGAAACTTCCTCAAAACGCAAATACTCCTTCGTTCCTCGTATTATTCATCAAAAAATACAAGTAGGAATATTTTCTTCTCCATATTTTCCTTTTTTATTCTTAGTCCTTATTTATGGTCTTTGGTCTTTCTCATTTTTTTATTCTCACTCTTATTTACTTATACCTGAAAAACACAAACATCATTGAAGTCTATATAAAAATATTACCATCCACTAGAGTACATGGTTTTCCAAATATTTTATCTATTGCTTCTCGAGAAAACCTTTTCTCATACATGGTTCATCAATTATTCTTCAATCTCAATTCGTCTTACCTATCTCTCCCCCCCACATATTCATCAGTCATCATCCTTGGCTTTCTTTGTTTTACCCACAATCATTCTCCTTATGCCCTTCAATCATAACAACCATTGAACTTGCCTATTAGCCTATTCATTTTTTACATGGACCATATTATATGTCACCTTTTTTAGCAAACACAATCTAGGTTTCAAATCAAAATGTCAAGTATATTTGACTACAGACACTCCCATTAGCATGTCATCCACAATAATCTCTTTGTATTTCCATAAGAACTTTTTTATTTTTTCTAGTACTTTATTTTCATCTTCCTCTCTTTAGCCATTTTAGGAAAAAATGCAAGGAAACATTTCAAACCCTTCATTCCCTTTGGAATTCTTTGACTAAAAAATACATTGTCTTACTAGTATTGTTATCTCCATCAATCCCACTGATTTTTGGATGTGTTATGAATTTCCTTCCTTATTTATCAAACTAATAAGTATTCTTAATACCATTGTGAAATCCTCTCTTATCGTATGACTAAGATATCCCTAATAATAAATGACAAACATCCATGGCAATAACATCACACAAACATTGATCTTCATAGTCTCCCATTTAAAAATTCAACAAACACTATTTAGAAATAGTAAGTTGATGTTCTTTATACAACCTTGAAACTTTGTATGAATTAAGGTAGAGTTTACATTTCAAATTTAAATTCTCTACACTTTTATAGGGACTAAATATTCATTTCTTTATACATCAATAATTATATTACAACACTTATCCTATATCTTACAATTTATCTTGAAGATGTCCTTCCTCTACACAACTTCTTCATCAAATTTTTCCTTTAGATTGTGTTATACTTGTATTTGGTACCATATGAAGAAAAAATATGTTATGAAGCTAAAATAACCTAGACCAAGACAAATTTTCTCATAGAAAACCTAACTATCGAAAGGACATCAAGGTCATTATTTTATAAAGAACAAGGTTGGCTAATCATGACTTTCCCATGGGCCATGGAGAAACTTTTCTTGGTTTTGATTTTCCTATATAAAACCCTTGGTGACCCCCTGAAGCTTGAGAAAAATAAATCAAAAATGAAATAATAATAATAATAATGAGTTGTAATGGCTTGTATGTGTAGGAATTTCATGCCATGTAGTATATTCTTATCCCCTCAATAATCAACAATTAAGAAAACAAAGCCAAGGTAAGGTGGTCTATATGCAGGCTTCTTCATTTTATCAAATTATAGTGACTATATTTAGTCTTGAGTTTGATACCATTATTGAGTGTTAAGAATTAGTGTGATTAGATCTTGGATGAGAGATATTAGTCATTCACTTGGATATCATGCCCTGATATAGTTTTATATAATTCTTTTTTGATGGAGTTAGACTTGGGGCTAAGGAGGATGAATTTTTTTCTTGGAGCGAGGAATACAATAGTAGATCTCAAGATAATCATCATTGTTGTAACTCTCTCTTAATATATATAAATTTATCTTCTTCGCCTCCCCCTCCCGAATCCTCTGTGATTATGGATCTCTTTTCCATCTTAATTAATGAGGCTTTGTTTTTATAGTTAAGCTTGAGTTACTAGATAAGGCTTTATTCATGCAATTTCTCTTATTGTCTTATAAATAATTAGGAAGGTATTTCTTTTTGAATGATTGTGCAAGTTATTCAGTGAAGCGATGAAACCAGGATGAGATCAAGAAAAACTAATTGGATACTTTGGATAACCATTTGAAACCCAGTATTCTCCTTATTCCTTCTCATTCCTTCTTTCATTTACTTATGAAAATCCACATCCATGCTAGGAGATAAAAATATGTTATATATCCCTCTATCTATAATTTAATTACACCCATTCAATGAGAGATTTGTTTGTTGATATATAGGTAGACTTCCTTAAAATAGAATTTGGAAACTCCATTAGGAAAAGAACGTGGATTTATGTCCTTAGTTTTTAAGTGTTTTTATTAATCCTTTTCGTCTTAGGAAGATTCTGTAGACTCTATAATGTGTGTAATTAAATATTTAATGCAAGTAAATTTCCTTGATTAATTTCTAGGTGGTTGCTTTTGTTGTTCCTCTTGTTTTTCCCTATTCTCATGCGTGTTCCTCAAAATACTCACAACCATGTTTTTCCTTAAAAAAGGTGAAACCAGAGACATTTATCGTTAATTTCTACACAATAACCTATATTCATATTTATTTGGTCACCTATTATTGCACAAGTGATGAAATCAAGTCATGTAGATGAAAATTTTAAATTTTTTTATCCTTTGCATGTTTGATTAAGTGTGTTTTGATTGTAGAAGTGAATGGTTACTATTTAATAGCCTATGTTTGATTGAGTGTGTTTTGATCGTAGAATTTTCATCATTTATCCCATTTCAATTGGAAAAGACTTGAAAAATAATTACGTTCATCTTAGGTGTTTGCTTTTTTTTTTATCTCATTTAACTGAAAAAAAGGTTAAACAGGAATTGCATTACTTCTTTCAATCATCTTATTGATTTGTACTTTTAGCTCATTGAAATTTTAAAAGGGTTAAAAATAATTGCATTACATCTTTTAAGATTATTTTTTTTTGGCATTTTTAAAATTTTGGAAAAATTGCATATTCATGTTGGTTTGATTTTACATATTTAAAAGGTCTTAAAAATATACTTTGGTTGTTTTTTTTAGGATTGACTGATGCATTATAATTTCAAAAGTTTGAAAAAAATATCTCTCTCTTCCATTTTAGGTAGAGTGCATTGAAAGGAAAGGAAATTTGCATTTTTATTTTCTTCATAAATTTTCTAAATTTAAAATTTAAGAACACCCTCTATGTTCATTCTATACCTTGAGTAAATAATAGACGTCAAAAGTAATTTTAATATAAAACAAAATTGTTTTTTATATATGGAAAACACATTTTCATCTAAATTTGAGGACTTTGGTGTAGGGTTGGAGATGTAATTCTCCAAGGTCACATAATCGAACCAAGGATTTATTAAAAAGAGGAAATCCATTAATAGAAAGGATCACTTGCCCAGAAATCACATCTAACAAGTGCATCAAACACCATGATCAATCCAAGTAGGTTTAAAATATTTCCTCTCTTCACTTGTTTGGTTGGATATCATGTGTATGTGGGTTTTGGATTCAAGTGCAAGTCCTCAAGGTAAAACCACTTTACTCTAGAACTTAAAGTTAAAAAATTAGTCTGATATTATCTATCCATATGTATAGACTTTATTCATGATTGTTCCCCCAAAATATCAATTATGAGGTGGTATACTTATATTATTTTCTTAGGGTATTACATGGGTGACTGCAAGGGGGAAGTGCTTGTAGTACTCAACATAGACAATTAAACTCTATTTTAGCTCCCCTAGATGGTGCCTATCTTCATGTTGATACTTGCACCTTGGGTACTTGTTGCATAAGGGTTACCATAACTAAGTTTTGTACTTTTTATAATTAGTCATCAACCCTCATCATCCTAAAATATTTTTCTAAAGTCCCCTCTAACTATTGACTACTAATTTGTTGAAGCTTTTAGATTTTCTATGTGTGCTCTATGATTTGCTATTGTGTATTTATCCTTATTTTGTGGATATTTCAGTGAAACATGTCTTTCATAGTGGTTGACTAGCCCACTCATTTACCTCATTGGCAGTAAGGGTTTCCTCTAGAGATCTAAGAGTGATAATTAATGATCGGGCTGCAATTATCTACACCAAATGACACAAACATGATTGTTGAGATTCACACATCAAATTTATATGAATTTGTAAACTTAGAGATCAAATTAATTGATGAAAATCTAGTAAATTTCAACTCTCTCTCATAGAACCTTCAAAATTTAATTATTTAATTTGTTGAACTTCCTACTAGTGATCATTTTTCCTTTTATGTAGTTCTCACATGATGTCAGGCATCAATTGGGTATCAAGTGTAGGAGGACCTATTCTTGTGAAAAAAACCCACACACTAAATACCAAAGTGTTGATGGTTTCATTAGTTATTAATGAAATAAATAAATAAAAAATGGTTAAAATTTATAAATTATCCTTAGTGCCAATGCCTTTGTTGGCTTTGGATAAATCCGAAACAAAACAAACAAAACAAAAAAATTCATGGTGGAAACTTTATAAAATTCTTTGAACCACCAATGTAGAATGTTTGCCATTACTCAACAACCAATCTAAGAAGAATTTTCATGAGTTCCAAAAGAGTTGTAATTCCCTTGAAGAATATATTTAAACCCATAAACATTACACCCTTTACAATGAGTTCAATAAATCTCAGTAATGGATAAATTCTTACCTAGGATGGTTCAAATTCATCATATATGTAAACCCTTCCATTTTAGTACACACCCACACACATATATACATATGTTTGTTCGTGTACATATACATACATACATATATGGTGTATAAAATAATTATCACTTCTAGAAATGAATTACTACAAAAATTTATTAGATTCAGGTCGGTAAATAAATCCTTACTAATCATTATCAAAACCCTACTATTCATACAATAATTTGCTTAGGAGCATATATGAACACAATTTAACTAAAGTCTCACTTTTGAGGAATAAATTAATTCAAGAGTTCCTTTTATTCAAGTAATTAGGAAATTTATTACCATAATACATACTTTGTAGTGCCCCTGAGATATCTCAAGACATGCTTCTCCACCTTCCAAAAGAGCTTGGTCGGCTTAACCATAGCTTGACTCAGCTGGTTAACTATATAGAAAATGTCTAGTCTGGTGTTCACCAAGTACATCAGTGAACCCACTTGTTGCCTGTAAACAATAGCCTCCACTACTTCACCTAAAGTAGCATCCTCCTTCCTCCTGTTTCCTGGAAGAGGAGTCTCCATGGGTTTACATCTCTCCATGTGAAACTTACTCAGAATATCTTTGGCTACCTTGCCTTGAGAAACAAATAGCTCACCATCCCGCTGCCATATTTCCAAACCAAGGAAATAGTGGAGTCCCATGTCCTTCATTTCAAACTCTCTTGCAAGATCCTCTTTGCAACAAGTTATTAGCTGCTTATCACCTGTCAAAATTATATCATCAACATAAAGTACAATAATCAAGAGCTTACCACCAACCAAAATCTGGTACACATTCACATCCACTTCACTATTGGTGAAGCCCAACCCAGTGAAATAGCTGTCAATCCTGGTGTACCAAGCACGATGTGCTTTCTTCAGCCCATATAGTGCTCTCTTGAGTCTGCACACATGCGACTCACTGTCAAAGATATCAAAACCTTTTGGCTACTCTACGTACACTTCTTCCTCAATAAATCCATTGAGAAACACAATCTTCACATCCATTTGATGTATTTTCCACCCCATCTGTGCTGAGAGGTCAAGGACAGATCTAATCAATGAGTATCTCGCAACCAATGTGAAAGTCTCCTCATATTCAATCCCCTCAACTTGTGAGAATCCCTGGGCTATGAATCTACCCTTGTACTTTTCCACACTCCCAGCTGTCACCTACTTCACTTTATAGATCCATCTAGATCCAACCACTGATTTTCTGACTGGTCTTAGGACAACTTCCCATTCACTTTTCTTGATGATGGAGTCATACTCCTCAACCATATTGTCAACCCAAATTGGTTGCTTCATTGCTTCCTCAAAGGAGGATGGTTCTGTCACAATACACTTGCTTATAATATTCATTTATCCAGTAAACCTATCTGGAGACTTTCTATGTCTGTGTAGTGAAGTAGGTGCTCCTACATGCTCTGCTACATCAAGTCTCAATCTATCAGCTTCTGTGGTGCACCTTATACCAAGTCTGGTGGATGCCTATGTATGAGTGTTTTCTGCCACTCCATGATCCTCCGCATGTGGTTGCTCCACATCTTGAGGTTCGTTCTTTGGAACCAAGAGTTCCTCATCTGCATGCACACCTAGCTCCCTCTCAAGGGAAAATCACATGGATTTCTTCTCATCAAATTTTATATCCCGTCTCACAACCGTCATCTTGCTATTTGGAAAACACTTTATAGTTGTGGGGAGTATCAGTGTACCCCAAAAATATCCCAATCTCATCTATTGGTTCTAGCCTCTTCCTGGAACATTTGGTCACATAACAATAGACAGATGAGCCAAAAATTTTAAAATATGAAACAACAAGTTTCTTACCAAAAAAAGCCTCCTCTGGTGTACTCATGCCAATTATCCGATGAGGACTACGGTTTTGCACAAATACTGATGTGTTACATGCCTCCACCCACAGATGCAACGGTAGGCCCTGATCATGCAACATCACTCGTGCCGCACCCACAATTGTTCTATTCTTTCTTTCTACAGCCCCATTATGTTGTGGGTTATGAGGCGCAATAAACTTTCTCTGAATTCCTTCTTTGCTACAGAAGTTCTTGAATTCATTGGATATGTACTCACCACCATTTTCACTCCTAAGAGCCTTCACATGCTTCCCTGTGTCTTTCTCCACCAGTGCTTTGAACTCACAAAATTTTGAGAATGTTTGATATTTATTCTGCATGAAGAAGATCGAACTCTTTCTAGAAAAATCATCAACAAAGATCACATAATACCTATGCTTTGTTGTCAAATCTATAGATAATGGTCTACACACGTCTAAGTGAACTCTCACAATGATTTCCACTGCTCGGTTCTCCTTCTTGTTAAAATTGGCCTTTGGATACTTCCCCATGGTACATCCCTTGCAAGTGTTTATCTGTGCAAGAGTACCCTTGGGAAGACTCGTAGAATATGTTGCATGACCTTCAAGACTCAGTGGTGTAGGTGGCCCAATCTCTTGTGTCATAACTCACCCTCATCTCGGCACACCACTTTGTCTTCTTTACCCATCAATGCTATGCAGCCATCTACATCAAGTTTATAGAGATTATTCACATGAATCCCAATCTTCTTTCCTTTTCCTATGGCTTTGTGTCGAAGGAAGGCTTTCCCTTCATGTAAAACCACATCATAACCTCTATCCTCCAACATTGTGACTGAAACTAAATTATTTTTCAAGCCTAGTACATCCATTACATCTTTTAATAAGAAGGGTTTAGCTGAATCTCTCTAGAAGGTAACTGTACCAATCCCGGTAGCACTGTACCTCCCATCATCACCCATTTCGATATGCATCTAGAGGTCCTTCTCCTCCAATCTACTAAAAATTTCTTTTTCTGCAGTCATGTGGAAAGATGCACCACTATCCAAGTACCACACTGATCCCATCACACTTGAAACCATGCATGCGATGAGCAAGAAGTCCAACTCAAATTACGAGGCCAAAGCATCACCAGCTGCAGATCCTGAAGCCTTCTTGGTCTTCTTCTTTTGTGGACAATTAGTGGCATAATGTCCATGCTCGTAACAGTGAAAACACTTCACTTTGGACATGTCACGATTCTTGCCTTCTTTTCCAGACTCAGATTTGGAATAGAATTTCATTCCTTTCCCCTTCTTCACCTTACCATCCAAGGTGCAATTTTCTTCATCATCTATCTTAGATGAAGATCCATCCCTAGTATTCTGCCTGAATTCTTCTTGCACCAAATCCGACCAAAGTCTTTCCTAATCTAGTAGCTTCTCCCTCCCATTGAAAGAGTCATGGTAACTATGCCAACTCTTGGGAAGGACTATAAGAGCTAGGCTCACCAATTCATCATCTGCAACAGTAATTCTGACGCTCCCAAGATCATCTCACATTAGAAAAACTTGGTTAAATATTTCAGAATAGTGTCGCATTTCTCCATTTCGATTTTCCTGAGCTTGTCCTTTAGTGCTAATTTTCTATGATCATTTCTACTCTGAAAAAAATCTGTCAAATCCTTCCACATTGCATATGTATTTTATTTTCCATGGATACTTGAGACAATGTGGTCTCGTACTCCCTCCATTAAGATCCTCCTTGCGTTTGCAACCTTATTTTTCCAAGCATCAAGAAGAACGACATCTGCTACAGCGGGTTTGGGAATGTCATTATCAATGAATTATTTCAACCCATTGTCTTCCAAAGCTACCTCCATCCTGTCTTTCCACGCAATATAATTGGAACTTCCCTCGAGTGCACACTCCAATCTCAAGCCATTGAAATCCATCTTGATCTTGATTCGCATGTCGCACCAAAGAATAATTTTGCAAATTCGAATGTTATTCAGTCACAGGGAGTGAAATCGCGAAGTTGGGAAACACTTTTTGGCGGATGGCTAGAATTTGGGAGAAATTTTTAATTTCTCGTCCGAGAAAATAGTCAACTCTATTTCTCGACCGAGAGTTTTAAAAACTCTCATCCGAGAGTTTTATTGGGTTTAACCGGAGTTAAAAATCTCTCGAACGAGAGTTATGCATTTTCTCGTCCGAGAGTTTTATTGACGGAAACTCTCGGGAAGACTTTCATACGAGAGTTTAAAAAACTCTCGGCCGAGAGTTTAGAAAACTCTCGTATGAGAGTTTTGAAAACTCTCGTATGAGAGTTTTGAAAACTCTCGTATGAGAGTTTTGAAAACTCTCATCCTAGAGTTTTCAAAACTCTCATCCGAGAGTTTTATTCCTATAATAAAACACAACAATTAATTATTAAGTTTTTAGAATTGGTACTTTATATAATTTAAATAGTACTTTATTAAAATTAAAAAATGATAAAAAATAATAAAATTATAATTTTATTTTAAATAATTTTATTATTACTAATGATAAAAAATACATGAAGATTTAATTAAATAAAATTTGCTACAATATTTTGTAATATCAATGTTATATAAAAAACTAAAAATATTTTATATAAAACTAATTGATATATTAATATAAATAAAATAAAATTCTAAAACATAAATCAAAATAAAAACAACTATATATAATTTATATAATATTTTTTTGAAATTAATGAATAAATTTAAATTTAAAAAACAATTGACTAAATGCAATGAGGTGATAAAGGAGACAATGCATAGCACCTTAATATTGTTATAAATTCTTGGAAATCTTGAGAAATTTTTGAAGTGAGATGAGCTTCTTGGAATGGGTCACTTTATCTTCCACTTCAGTTTCACACAATTAACTTGAAAGGAAGTCTATTTTCCTAGGTATGGATGTAAGGGAATGAAAAATATTATTTGAACATTGAGTGAGATGCCCTTCTTGGAATGGGTCCTCCTATATTCCACTTTAGTTTCACAAGATTAAATTGAAATGAAGTTTATTTTCCTAGGTATGGATGTAAGGGGATAAAGAATATTATCTGAAAAGGAAATGAATGTTAAGTGTGACATTCCAAGAAGAAGTGTATGGTATTGGAGAATTATGTTATTGCAGAAAACTAAACCTTGACCCCTTAACTCTTGACCCCTTAAACCCTAATTCCTAATCCCTAACCCCGAAACCCTTAACCCCCTAAACCTTAAACCTCTAAACCCTTAACCCCTAACCCATTTACCCCCACTAAACCTCTAAATCCCTAACCCATTTACCCCCACTAAACCTCTAAATCCCTAACCCATTTAACCCCTAAACCCTTAACCCCTACCCCTAACACGTTAACCCCTAACCCATTTAAGTACCTAAACCCCAAAACCCCTAACTCCTAACCCCTAAAATACTTAACTGCTAAATCCCCTAACCCTCTAAACCTCTAAACCAATCCTAACCCATTTAACCCCCTAAACCTCAAAACCCCTAACCCCTTAAACCCTAATTCCCAACCCATAACCCTTGACCCCTTAAACCCTACTTCCTAAACCCTAAACCCTTAACCCCTAACCCCTTAAACCCTAATTCCCAACCCCTAACCAATTCAACACCCTAAACCCCTAAAAACCTAACCCATTTAAGTGTTTATTCCATTTAACCCCTAAAACCCTAACCCCTAACCCCTAAAATCCTTCACTGCTAAATCCCCTAACCCCCTAAACCTCTAAACCTATAACCCATTTAACCCCCTAAACCCTAAACCTCTAAACCCTTAACCCTTAACCCCTTAAACCCTAATTCCCAACCCCTAACCAATTCAACACCCTAAACCCCTAAAAACCTAACCCATTTAACCCCATTAGCCCCTAACTTCTAACCCCTAAAATTCTTAACTGCTAAATCCCCTAACCCCCTAAACCTCTAAACCAACGATAACCCATTTAACCCCCTAAACCCTAAACCTGTAACCCCTTAAACCCTAATTCCCAACCCATAACACATTCAACCCCTTAAACACCTAAACCTCTAACCCATTAACCCTTGACCCCTTAAACACTAATTCCTAACCCTTAACCCATTTAACCCCCTAAACCCTAAACCTCTAAACCCTTAACCCCTAACCCATTTACCCCCTACCCATTTAACCCCTAACCCATTTAACCCTAAGCAGCTAAACCTCTAAGCCCCTAACCCATTTCATTTAACCCCTAGCGTAAACCTCCCAAACCCTTAACCCCTAACCCTAACTAGTTAACCCCTAACCCATTTAAGCCTGGCTCCAAAACCTAACATAAACCTAATTCCCAACCCCTAACCAATTCAACATCGTAAACCCCTAAAAACCTAACCCATTTAAGTGTGGATTCCATTTAACCCCCAAAACCCTAACCCCTAACCCTTAAAATCCTTCACTGCTAAATCCCCTAACCCCCTAAACCTCTAAAACCGTAACCCATTTAACCCCCTAAACCCTAAATCTCTAAACCCTTAACCCCTAACCCCTAAAACCCTAATTCCCAATGCCTAACCAATTAGACACCCTAAACCCCTAAAAACCTAACCCATTTAACACCATTAACCACTAACTTCTAACCCCTAAAATCCTTAACTGCTAAATCCCCTAACCCCCTAAACCTCTAAACCAACCCTAACCCATTTAAACCCCTAAACCCAAAACCTATAACCCCTTAAACCCTAATTCCCAACGCATAACCCATTCAACCCCTTAAACACCTAAACCTCTAACCCCTTAACCCTTGACCCCTTAAACCCTAATTCCTAACCAGGCTAACCCATTTAACCCCCTAAACCCTAAACCTCTAATCCTTTAACCCCTAACCCATTTACCCCCACTAAACCTATAAACCCCTAGCCCATTTAACCCCTAAACCATAAACCTCTAAACCCTTAACCCATACCCCTAACCCATTTAAGCCCCTAAACCCCAAAACCCCTAACCACTTCAACACCCTAAACCCCTAAAAACCTAACCCATTTAAAAGTGGCTCCATTTAACCCCCAAAACCCTAACCCCCAACCCCTAAAATCCTTCACTTCTAAATCCCCTAACCCCCTAAACCTCTAAACCTGTAACCCATATAACCCCCTAAAACCTAAACCTATAAACCCTTAACCCCTAACCCCTTAAACCTTAATTCCCAACCCATAACTCTTGACACCTTAAACCCTAATTCATAACCCCTAAACCCTTAACCCCCTAAACCCTAAACCTTTAAACCCTTAACCCATAACCCATTTACCCCCACTAAACCTCTAAAACCCTAACCCATTTAACCCCTAAACCCTAAACCTCTAAACCCTTAACCCCTACCCCTAACCCGTTAATGCCTAACCCATTTAAGCCCCTAAACCCCAAAACCCCTAACCAATTCAACACCCTAAACCCCTAAAAACCTAACCCATTTAAGTATGGATTCCATTTAACCTCCAAAACCCTAACCCCTAACCCCTAAAATCCGTCACTGCTAAATCCCCTAACCCCCTAAACCTCTAAACCTGTAACCCATTTAAGCCGCTAAACCCAAAAACCCCTAACCAATTCAACACCCTAAACCCCTAAAAACCTAACCCATTTAAGTGTGGATTCCATTTAACCCCCAAAACCCTAACCCCTAACCCCTAAAATCCTTCGCTGCTAAATCCTGTAACCCCCTAAACCTCTAAACCTATACCCCATTTAACCCCCTAAACCTCTAAACCTATACCCCATTTAACCCCCTAAACCCTAAACTTCTAAACCCTTAACCCCTAACCCCTTAAACCATAATTCCCAACCCATAACCCTTGACCCCCAAACCATTTACCCCTACTAAACCTCTAAACCCCTAACCCATTTAACCCCTAAACCCTAAACCTCTAAACCCTTAACCCCTACCCCTAACCCGTTAACCCTTAACCCATTTAAGCCCCTAAACCCCAAAACCCCTAACCCCTTAATCCCTAATTCCCAACCCATAACCCTTGACCCCTTAAACCCTAATTCCTTACCCCTCAACCCTTAACCCCTAATCCCTTAAACCCTAATTCCCAACCCCTAACCAATTCAACACCCTAAACCCCTAAAAACCTAACCCATTTAATTGTGGATTCAATTTAACCCCCAAAAAACCTAACCCCTAACCCCTAAAATCCTTCATTGCTAAATCCCCTAACCCCCTAAACCTCTAAACCTGTAACCCATTTAACCCCCTAAACCCTAAACCTCTAAAACCTTAACCCCTAACCCCTTAAACCCTAATTCCCAACCCCTAACCAATTAGACACCCTAAACCCCGAAAAACCTAACCCATTTAAGTGTGGATTCCATTTAACCCCCAAAACCCTAACCCATAACCCCTAAATCCTTCATTGCTAAATCCCCTAACCCCCTAAACCTCTAAACCTGTAACCCATTAACCTCTAAACCTATAACCCCTTGGAAGGATTGTCTGTAAGTGGAGGGCCCGGTTATTGAGCCGGCCATCCTTTTCCCTCTCGGAGCGGGTAAAACCATCCCTCCTTCAATAGAAAAAATTAGCTCTTCCCAGCTGGTTTGCTGCTGGGCGAGGCTGTAACTTACTATTAGCCAAATCAAGCAATGGTGGCTGACCACCATGTCTGCATGCTGTGCTTTTCTAATTCCACGAGCAATATCATGCAATAAAGAGTTTAAGAATGCAGGTAAATTGATAGTGCATTTTTGTTTTAGCATAGCTAACAGCTTAAGATGGCGAGGTCTTACCACGTCTTTTCTACCATCGCATGTTATGTAAGCCTGCACGATCCTGGCTAATTCTGTCCATGGTTCGCCTAGCGACGCCGGGTGTACTCCTCTCCCTTTGACTATTAGCCTCTGTCCTTCATCTTGAAAGATTTGAATGGCCTCCCGAATTCTGATTTTCTTCTGAGTCCAGACAGTTCCTTGTGCGGGGATGCCGGATACTTCTGCAATTATCTCATCGGTCACTGCTATCTGCCTTCCTCTGACTGTGGAGGAACCTTCCTGCAGATTTAACAAGAATTCAGTAGCCACTGCTTCATGGGGTTGCTGCATTCTCATAAAGTATGTAATCCATCCCGGTTTGTCTAATATTGCCCGTGCAGCATCAGAGACAACCAACGTCTGAGGTTCGCTGCAAATTGGATGTCCTCCCATTTCTGTTCTTCGTTAATTGTTCTCAACACACGGTAACCTTAATGGAACAGCACAGCACAGTTCGCTAAAATTCGTTATTTTCTGAAAATGCAAGGGTTTTAATTCATAAAAATCTATTGCAGAGATACAGGTGAAGAAATTTTGGGTATCTGATCTGCATGCAGATATTTCCGCCCCCCAAACGAATGAAAGGTCGACCTCGACCGTCGATTAAGGTGGCATGTGTGGAACAACAATAGGACGGTAGTGAAAAAACAGGCGCAATCATGATAAAGTCAATCAAATTAAGTAATTACTGAAATCGATGCGTAAGATAAATCGGTAATAATGAGGGAATCACGTTGTAATAATTCAAGTATGAGGTGAAGGGACAGCAAAAGATTAATGTAATTGTGCTATTTACCACATTAAAGTAATATGACCGATTTATAATATTTTTCATGTGTGATGGTTCGGGGATAGAACTTAAGGAATTTTATGCATTTCTTTTGATATTCAATAAAAATTATAGGAAAGAGGGTTAAATAACTATTGATTTGTATAAGTATGACTTCAATACCATTAACAGAGCTCTGCTGCCCACAGGTGTCCATAAAAAAAAAAATGCTCACAAATTCAAAATACAAACTTAAAACAATCGTTCAAAAAGTGTTGTTCCTTTAAAAGGAACAGCAAAGATAATCTGCGAAACTGCTATTCCTTTTAAAAGGAATAGCAAGGAAATGCTCTGCAGACATGCTGTTCCATTTGAAAGGAACAACAAAAACACTGCGCGAAACTACTGTTCCTTTTAAAAGGAACATCAAGGAAATGCTCTGCAGACATGCTGTTCCATTTGAAAGGAACAGCAAAAACACTATGCGAAACTGTTGTTCCATTCGAAAGGAACGGCAGAAAAATATCCTACGAAGGTGTTGTTCCTTTGGAAAGGAACAACAAAAACACTCTGCGAAACTGCTGTTCCTTTCAAAAGGAACAACAGAAGTGTTGTTCCGTTAGAAAGGAACAACAACGCGAAAAAAACACAGAATTTTTATTATTTTTTGTTTTTAAAGAAACTAAATTCAAACGAAATAAAGAAGTATTAACTAAACATCCATACCTAGGAAAATAAACTTCATTTCAATTTAATCTTGTGAAACTAAAGTGGAATATAGGAGGACCCATTCCAAGAAGGGCATCTCACTCAATGTTCAAATAATATTATTCATTCCCTTACATCCATACCTAGGAAAATAGACTTCCTTTCAAGTTAATCGTGTGAAACTGAAGTGGAAGATAAAGTGACCCATTCCAAGAAGCTCATCTCAATTCAAAAATTTCTCGAGATTTCCAAGAATTTATAACGATATTAAGGTGCTATGCATTGTCTCCTTTATCACCTCATTGCATTTAGTCAATTGTTTTTAAATTTAAATTTATTCATTAATTTCAAAAAAAATATTATATAAATTATATATAGTTGTTTTTATTTTGATTTATGTTTTAGAATTTTATTTTATTTATATTAATATATCAATTAGTGTTATATAAAATATTTTTATTTTTTTATATAACATTGATATTACAAAATATTGTAACAAATTTTATTTAATTAAATCTTCATGTATTTTTTTATCATTAATAATAATAAAATAATTTAAAATAAAATTATTATTTTATTATTTTTTATCATTTTTTAATTTTAATAAAGTACTATTTAAATTATATAAAGTACCAATTCTAAAAACTTAATAATTGTTGTGTTTTATTATAGGAATAAAACTCGAGTTGAAAAAACTCTAGGATGAGAGTTTTCAAAACTCTCATACGAGAGTTTTCAAAACTCTCATACGAGAGTTTTCAAAACTCTCATACGAGAGTTTCATTGGGTAAACTCTCGGGCGCAAACTCTCGTCCGAGAGTTTTTTAAACTTTCGGCCGAGAGTTTGACCATGCATTTAAATGTAACTTTAGGCGGGTTAAACTCTCGGTCGAAAGTTTTATAAATTTCTCGTCCGAGACATTATCTCAGCCGAGAGTTTCTGGTCAACGAAAAACACAGAAAATTCTGCATTTTTCAGGAACCTGCAACTTTGGAGGGGCAGAACACCTACAAAAACAAAATGTTATATGTCGGACCAAGTACCATTAGATTCATCTCTGAATCTAGTTTCTAATGATATGAGATTTGTGGAGTTTCATTAAAAAATTCAATTTTTTATTAATTTTTTACTAAACTGTGTCACTATGGAATTTCATTTTTCGAAAAATTGCACTGAATGAAAATTCAATAACTTTCTAATGAGGACACCAAAAAATTCAAAAAAATCATGCTGCACTTCCTCTCCCTGTCTACTTCAAAAGGGTACTCTCATTTTTCTTATTGACGGTCACATTGAAAAGAAAATCAAAGGATTATAAAATGTAATGAAACATCACTGTTTTTTTTCTTCGTCCATTTCAAAAAATAATAAAAAATAGTGATTTAATCCGAAAATTACCGAAAAATAGTCTGTGCACTAGTGCAATATATGCAGATTATGATGCTATGGTTTTTTTCCAAAAAATGAATAACCTTCCCTAAAAAAAGTAAAGGATATTAAAGTGACTATTTATGTTTGCCTGAAAATTTCAAGTATATGCCTGAAAATTTCAAGTATATGCAGTTAGTAAACAAGAAATTTACCCCTGTATATGTCAATATTTTTTTTTTTTAAATATGGGTATGGAGGTAAGACAATTCTCTACAATTCTTGTTTTTATGTCAAAGAATAATTTGCAATAAAAATATGAGTTTAGTGGAGTTGAAGTTGAAAATCATAGAAAATTACAATTTTCAACGTCAAAAAAGGGCAAAAAGTGTTTCCCAACTTCACATTTTCACACAAACTCAATTTATTCTCCACTATAGTGATTTTATGTGCTCTGATACCATGTAGAAATTATACAAAAACTATGTATATCAATGTATTCAATCTGATCATGTGATCTACTAAAGAAAGATATTTAATCCTTCTACAAATCAATTGTGGAAAAATAAACAAGATAGGAAATCACAACAAGTAAAGGAACAAGAAAATAAAACCACAACATAGATATTTTCTCGGGGAAAGCTTACTACTCAAAACCCCTCTATCTTCTATTGTATATTCACCATGGAATCATGAAACAATTACAATGCACTCTTCTCACAAGAGTCTCCTGCACTCTCACAATTGTCTCACATTGACCCGGATAAAATCGACCAACACTTAGCCAATTTCCTGCCTTAACTAGCCTTCCTTGCTTGCCCAATTCATGTGGAATGCAATCCCTATTCTTTAGGAAATTCAACCTTCTAAAACTGCACAATGCTCATGGGAAATCCTATGGTTGTCTTAGTGCATCTGCAGGGAGGCCCTCTGTGTCTGATAGATGGTTAACATCCCTTTAACCTTTGTCTCAATGGGTCTCCACTGGAAGCCCCGAGCATGCATGCGGTTATTAATAGTAAATCATCAATTGCATGGCGAGATCCTTTGCATGTGAATTAAATATGATTTAATTCACTTAATATCTTACTAGTGCAACAAGCAGTTACAAGCCCAGTGTTGAGTCTCAAAAGTGTTTTCCATATTCATAAATATTTCCATTATGTCATAACCATTTAGCTCTTATTTCATAGCCATCTGACCTAAAACCCTACATCAAGTAACCATTTTCATAAATATATGGGTTAGGATCCTTGTCTTCCAAAGTTATTTATTTTATGTATTTAAAGTGAATTTATGATTATAAACTAGAAAATTAACATAGTTTCATATATCTATATATGTGTTATGAGTTTTGTGACATGTGTAGGTCAAAAGGAAGCTTCTAAAAGACCTTTATGTGGCCTCCCAAAACCAAATTAGAATTTGAGTGGAGAAGATCATGGGATCATGAGAACATGTGTCTCATTTCCTTGTTGTATTGAAACTCTAAGAGGATATGTGTCTCATTTCTTAGTTGTGTTGAAACTCTAGAAAGACACGTGTCTTATCATTTCCTATTTTGATTGTAACTCTAGAGATGGAGGGAGAGATTCATGGACTCCCATTAATGAGATAACTTCTCATATTTTGTATAAATAGGAGAAGCTTTCTCCTATCATGGGTAATGAAAAAGTAGTGAAAAATAGGAGAAGAAGAGAAAGGAATAGAGAGTCTTTTGTAACAAAGCTTAAGATGGAATGGGATGTAGATTTGTGAGTTTTTCAATAGAGAAGTTAAGTTCCTTGATGGTGTTTTGATTACAATTTTAAGGAGCTGAAGAAGGATTACACCAAATTGGTAGCAGAGGGCCCCTGCTATCCAAGGAGGCTTCTACATGCTTTCTAGATAAGTAGTTTTTAATTATGTGTTGTTAGCTTTTAATTCATGTCTTGCATTATTTGTTTAACTAACAGATCCTCATGATGTTATAGTTAGTCATTTCTTAAAGTTTTTCCAACATATCTCTATTCATGGAATGGATTTAATTGTAACATCTTGAGTTACCAGCACTTTAGTTTTTTTTGTTATTTAGATTAAAAGATCCTCATTATCTTACAACCATTCTTTTTCTTAAAAGCTCTTCCAACATATCAATATTAGATGAAAGAGATTTGGTTGTATCATGTTGAGTTAATTAGCATTTTCTGTTTTGCAATTAGATTAAAAGATCCTCATTATCTTACAATCATTCTTTTTCTTAAAACGCTCTTCCAACATATCAATATTAGTTGAAAGAGATTTGGTTGTATCATGTTGAGTTAATTAGCATTCTCTGTTTTGCAATTAGATTAAAAGATCCTCATTATCTTACAATCATTCTTTTTCTTAAAACGCTCTTCCAACATATCAATATTAGATGAAAGAGATTTGGTTGTATCATGTTGAGTTAATTAGCATTTTCTATTTTGCAATTAGATTAAAAGATCATCATTATCTTACAACCATTCTTTTTCTTAAAAGCTCTTCCAACATAATCAATATTAGATGAAAGAGACTTGGTTGTATTATGTTGAATTACATTTCATGTTCATTTGCAAGCTAGGATATCCATGGATTAGAATGTTCTGTTTTTCACCATTTTCCTAATTAGGGATAGAATTTACAATTACACTCTGTTTTGAGTCTAAGGTTTCTTTTTCCTTTCTTTTTGACATAGATTTGATTTCATCTTTTGAACATAGAGTAGCGTATTAAAAAGACAAAACCCCCAAAAACATCAATAAAATACATACAACGAAGTAAGGAAGAGGTCACTTAAGCACATATAGTACACCACACTTCATCAGTTTACTAGCCTTAGTTGATAATTTATGTTAGTAATTTAGGACACTAAATTGACTACACATTTTGGCGTCGTTGCCGGAGAAGTGTAATTAGGAGACCTTATTTCTTACACCTAAAAAGAAATTAATAATTCTTGAGTATGCTTTCCTCCTGCACTTTGTGTGATCTGGAGAATCAGAAAAAGGATTGTTATGTAAAAAAAATTAATAATTCTTGAGTATGCTCTCCTCCTGTATTTTGTATGATCTGGAGGATCAGAAAAAAGAATTGTTATGTAAAAAAAAAAATTAAAAAAAAAGAAGAAGACAAAATAAACTTCATCATTTCAATTGATTCAATAATATATATATATATATATATATATAATAAAAATATGAAACCCAACTGCTTTGATAGGTTCAGTTGTCCAAGATTGACTGGTTATGGTCTGTAGTGGTCCTCAAAACACTGTATCCTATTTTAATAAGAATGTGGTCTGATTCCGCAGCTCATTGGAATTCTGCAGCTGAGTTCAAGGTTTAGTGGGTTACAGACATCCAATAAAGAAACTGACCACATGGGAATCTCCGGAATTGTCCCGAAATGGATCCTATCCTAGTCACCCAGCCCAGATTGATAAAAAATCAGTTTAAAACCTCAGTCAAAGTCCTATTTTTAGCATGTTTTTCTTGAATTCTTTGCTGCCTGAAATTGAAAAATCATTAATCATTCTTATAAAAATTTACAATTTCAGAGAAAAAAAGAAGAAGAGAAAAACAATCTATGGCTATCTTCGATCCTAGCTTTCAATGTTGCCTCAGTAGAAAATATGAATCAGACAACAGGAATTGAGCTCTATCATTTCAAGAATCGAATCAAAGAACCTCTGAGAAACAACGTGGGCACATTTGCAAATTCCTAAGTGATAAAGGTCGTGATGCTATCACAATAATGAGAGTGTGGCCATAATAACCACCAAGAAAAGATGACTTTTCGAAGCGAGAAATGAGTCTTACAGATTGAATTAGAAAATGAGAATGAGCGGATGTTTCGGGCTAATTTATCTCTCTTCATATTGTGTGGCTCTGAGACGACTTTTAATTCAAGTCGATGTAAACAGAAGCACAATTGGTCTTTGAAAATATCTGTAATTCAAGCCAGTGGAAAATAGAAGAAAATGGCACAATGGATGGTGACACGGGATTGCAAACAGAGGATATCCAATGCAATTTTTTTTTTCTGAAGATTACAAAAGCACACGGAGCCATGTTGAATATTAACCTAGTGGCAAATAAAAGCAAATGAGCACCATGGAAGACACGGGTTAGCGGTAAAAAGAATATTTCATGCAAATCAAGAAGTAGATGGGCATACTATGGAAGCGTAAAACAAACAGAGAAAAACGTCAAACTTTGAAAGCACGATTTGGCTAAACGGAGGTGAATTTGAAAAAAATAAAACATGGGTTTTTTCGCCAATAGGGTCAATTAGATAACTCAGAAATCATTTTAAGAAATTCGTGGCGGTGTGGGAGAATTTCTCGGTTCTTTGAAGCCCATTTTTGCCTACCGCGTGAGGAAAAATGGTTTTTGAATTTAAAATTTAGCAATTAGTTGAGAGAAATTGTGTTGAAAAGGTTGAATTGAAAACTAGCTTGAAAGAATTTCATGTATAAAGTAAATATTTTTCTATTTCTCAACACTAGTAGAGAATTTCAATTGAAATTTACTCTACTAAATTGTTTATTTATGACGTCACACTTAATTAGGAGAAGATAACGCAAAATTGATTTTCTGGCTTATTTATCCGAGAATTAAGGAGGTTGTCTTTTGACTTAATTGAAGTCAGCTTTGGTGCCTATGTGATTCAAAGTCGTGATGATATTAAATTTTTGGCATTGAATGGCACGTTACATATGCGTAGTTTTGTCCCATGACTTCCAATACATTCGATCATTCCACTCCACTAATCGATGTTTGGACCGCGTCTGGAGAATAGAAATTTGCATTCAATGTTTTTAGTTTTTATTTTTAGTTTCCTTATTTAATAAATTGTTTTGTTTAATAAAATTATATATGTATATATTTTTTTTAAAATGTAACATATATAATATTAAAAAAAAAAAAATTAATACTTTTGAATCAATGAAATGAATAAGTTATTTGCTCACTTTTATGAAGGTATTGATTAATTTTGGACTGATGATGAAAGATGAATGGCTAACTTTTTATTTAAGATTTTTAGCTACAGAAACCGTCGACATTCTGCAGCTAAAGTCCAATTCCGCAGCAGAAAAAACCTCATTGTTCAAATCAGCCTAACTTTCTCATACAAAATCAGATTTTGATGATTCAAGTATCATTGGAAATGTCTCAACAAGATCTACACAGTGAGAAATCCATCATTAGAGTTTGAAATGGTAAATAATGAAATAAATTGCTGAAAAGAAGCAACATTCAACTTGAGGCACTAATTCCAAAACAGGTATAAATTCTTTTGATTTTTCCTTTGAGAACTTGTTTCATTAATACAAATTCTTAGTTTTATGTGTAAATATCATAACTAGAGAGATTGATCACCTCTCTCATTTGATAATCTTACATTCCATTGCAGAAGAAGTATTAGTTTTTTTGCAGGTTCCAAGAGGAAGGAGAAATGACTACAAAAGAATGGTGTCTCTCCAAGAGACCAATTTGTTTCATAAGAGGATGATCAACAACAAAGAGGAAATATGTTGATGCAAAATCAGATCCACACTTGAAAAACTTTCAGATACTATTGTCTCCATCACATCCATACCTCATAATAAGCCATTCACCTCATTTCACTTCATATTTTCCATTTACATTCACATCCACTTTCCATTTCTTTTTGTCCATTCATAACCACAAATAAAAGCAAGAGGCTCATTCACATGCTTATTGCCCATTGTCATTTCTACTCTCCATTGCCATCTTCCATTTTCATCTTCCATTTCTTGTCATTTTCATTCCGCAAATAAGCCCTGCTTCAATGCAAATTATTGAGTCCATAGTCCTTTGAGTCTAAGTTCTTTGTAAAAACACCTTGAGGTTTGCATGCCTTAATGGCAAGTTCTCATGCTGACAAACAATGGGAATACATTAATGTCTCTTGTTCGTCAGATCTTCTAGGTGACTCGACATCAGCAAAATCATTCGTACCTAGTAAGATGTGTTTGGGCATCTTGACTCTCATTGTCATCAATGGTGAGAGTTCTCGTGTTGACTAGTGGCATCCATTAATGGCCACTAAGTCAACAATTTCCTACTATGTTCGACCTCAGAACATCTTTTCACATAGTAGGAATTATGCCAATGAGTTTTGAAGACATGAAGACTATTATTTTCAGTATTTTGGAGCCTCTGATTGTCATCAATGGTGAGAGTTCTCGTGTTGACTAGTGGCATCCATTAATGGCCAATAATTCAACAATTTCCTACTATGTTCGACATCAGAACATCTTTTCACATAGTAGGAATTGTGCCAATGAGTTTTGAAGACATGAAGACTATTATTTTCAGCATTTTGGAGCAGATTCAACAAGTTTTAGTAGGAGCAATAAAAAGTCATCTTATCTCTTTATCCATGACTCCTCTTGTTCAGCCACTTGAAGAAGAATATGATCAGAATTTTGCAGCCACCACACATACACAACTCATCCACATTTAAGGTAAGTGAAGGTATGTTGTTTTCTAATTTTTAGTCATATAATTCATTAGAATGCTAAAATTGTAACTTTGGAAAAATTCCTCACTCCCTTTTCCACATTGTCATATCTTTAGTTGGGGGGAAGGGACATCATTTCATATCCACATGTCATACACTATCACACATTTTCATTTCATTTCCACCCACATATACTTCCCAACCAACTATTCTTGCAACATGATCCAAAAGATTATGTCTTGCAAATGATCAATTCATTGATGAAGTAATTGATTCTAAATGTTTTCATGAACTTTGATGCAACAAAGAAAATAAAGCATTGTTACACAAGAACCAATGCTTCAAAAAAAAAAAAAAATGGTTGTTACACAAGAACCAACCATTGAAAAAAAAATAAAAAAAAAATGTTGCAATCAAATGTATTATACTTTGCCAAAAAGGAAAAATCAAGAAGCAAAGTTTGGAATGAATCTATATGAGTCAAAACTCATAAAAGATCAACTCATAGACAAATGAATCATTGCAATGGTTGCATGAGGACATGCAACAACTTCAGTTGGGGGGTATGTTGAGTCTCAAAAATGTTCTCCATATTCATACATATTCCCATTATGTCATAACCATTTAGCTCTTATTTCATAGCCATTTGACCTAAAACCCTACATCAAGTAACCATTTTCATAAATATATGGGTTAGGATCCTTGTTTTTCAAAGTTATTTATTTTATGTATTTTAAGTGAATTTATGATTAGAAACTAGAAAATTAACATAGTTTCATATATCTATATATGTGTTATGAGTTTTGTGACATGTGTAGGTTAAAAGGAGACTTCTAGAAGACCCTTATGTGGCACTCTAAGACCAAATTCGAATTTGGTTGGAGAATATCATGGGATCATGAGAACATGTGTCTCACTTCCTTATTGTATTGAAACTCTAAAAGGATATGTGTCTCATTTCTTAGTTGTGTTGAAACTCTAGAAAGACATGTGTCTTATCATTTCCTATTTTGATTGTAACTCTAGAGATGGAGGGAGAGATTCATGGATTCCCATTAATGAGATGACTCCTCATATTTTGTATAAATAGGAGAAGCTTTCTCCTATCATAGGTAATGAGGAAGTAATGAAAAAGTAGTAGAGAAGTCTTTTGTAACAAAGTTCAAGATGGAATGGGATGTAGATTTGTGAGTTCTTTTCAATAGAGAAATTCAGTTCTTTGATGTTGTTTTGATTACAACTTTAAGGAGCTGAAGGATTTCACCAAATTGGTAGCAGAGGGCCCCTGCTATCCAAGGAGGCTTCTACATGCTTTCTAGATAAGTAGCTTTTAATTCATGTCTTACATTATTTGTTTAACTAACAGACCCTCATGATGTTATAGTTAGTATTTTTCTTAAAAGCTTTAACAACATATCTCTTTTCATGGAATGGATTTAATTGTGACATCTTGAGTTACCAGCACTTTAGTTTTTTTTTGTTATTTAGATTAAAAGATCCTCATTGTCTTACAATCATTCTTTTTCTTAAAACGCTCTTCCAACATATCAATATTAGATGAAAGAGATTTGGTTGTATTATGTTGAGTTAATTAGCATTTTCTATTTTGCAATTAGATTAAAAGATCCTCATTATCTTACAACCATTCTTTTTCTTAAAAAGCTCTTCCAACATATCAATATTAGATGAAAGAGATTTGGTTGTATCATGTTGAGTTAATTAGCATTTTCTGTTTTGCAATTAGATTAAAAGATCCTCATTATCTTACAATCATTCTTTTTCTTAAAACGCTCTTCCAACATATCAATATTAAATGAAAGAGATTTGGTTGTATCATGTTGAGTTAATTAGCATTTTCTGTTTTGCAATTAGATTAAAAGATCCTCATTATCTTACAATCATTCTTTTTCTTAAAAAGCTCTTCCAACATATCAATATTAGATGAAAGAGACTTGGTTGTATTATGTTGAGTTACATTTCATGTTCATTTGCAAGCTAGGATATCCATGGATTAGAATGTTCTGTTTTTCACCATTTTCTTAATTAGGGATAGAATTTACAATTACACTCTGTTTTGAGTCTAAGGTTTCCTTTTCTTTTCTTTTTGACATAGATTTGATTTCATCTTTTGAACATAAGTACTAAAAAGACAAAACCCTCTAAAACATCAATAAAATACATACAACGAAGTAAGGAAGGGTCACTTAATCACATATTGTGCACCACACTTCATCAGTTTACTAGCCCTGGTTGATAATTTATGTTAGCAATTTAGGACACTAAATTGACTACACAACCTAGTTCAAAAGCCAAACTTTAACTCAATTAATTGAGTTAACTGATTTCTCATGCATTAAACTAATGCACTAATTGCAACTTGGACTCAAAAAAAGATAGAATCACTCTGCATGCCTCACCAACCACCCTCAACTTGAATTCCATGAGCTAACTGAGTTTATCACACTCGGTTAACTATTACAAGTGATTATGAGATATGATTACAATTTATTGTCTAATTTAATTAAGGAAAATTAAATTATACACACATTTCTTCTCAACTTTTCAACACTCCTTCAGCAGAATATGAACATATAGTTGTAGGCTGAACAAGAAAATGAAGATCTACTCAAAATTGGAGCTCAGATGATGCCAAGATTCAATATTTGGCCAATGTGATGGATTCCCAAGATAACCTAGAAAGGATTTTCCAGATCTACAACTTTGGAAAATCACCTCCCTAGGATTTGATC
>JAXQQM020062870.1:0-53628 GCA_034641835.2 Pinus albicaulis
TAATTTCTTCTGATGTAGAGATTTCTAAATTTGACCTTTTCCTAGTTTCTTCAGACAGCATAGCCCTAACAACACCATCAAATTCAAGGGTTTCTGATGAACTAAGACTTATAGAAGTAACAAAATGATCCCATGACTCAGGCAACGAGCATAATAAAGTTACAACTTTATCTTCTGAATCAAATTTTACTTGTATGCTATCTAACTGCACCAAGAGAGTATTAAAGGTATTAAAATGATCAGTTATAGATGTACCTTCCTTCATGCGCAAGTTGTACAATTGTCTTTTCAGAAGAATCCTGTTGGTTAAGGATTTAGTCATGTACAATTTTTCTAACTTTGTCCATAAACCAGCAGCCGTTTTCTCTGACATGATGTTAAATAAAACATCATCTGCCAAACACAATCGTATGTCGCTCAGTGCTCTGTCATCGATGTCACTCCATTCGTCATCTGTCATGGTGAGAGGTTGTTTGGATTTTCCCAAAAGTGCCTTCGCCACACCTTGTTATACGAGTAAATCGTGCATCTTAACTTCTCGATCTCAAACCGAGCACTTTGAGTTTTTGACATATTAAATCTAACTTTTTCTTGTTGAAAATGCAGCAAGATGATGGAGCCTAGTGAAATGAAGTCAGCTTCACTAGGTGGGCCCGCAGGCTATTTTTGGCGCAAAGTCTATTTTTAGACTATGTCTATTTTTAGACATATGGATCATGGACCAGGTGCTGCAGTATGCTATTCTTGGAGGATTGATAATGTTGGTAAAAATAGATGGACCTCTATTTTTAGACATTCAGGTGGTTTCTATTTTTAGACTACCGAGCTAAAAATAGAACAATCAAATATTATTTACCCTTAATAATATTTGGACTCTAAACTTCAGTTTACTCTCTTGGCGCACTTCAGTTTGACCCTCGGATGTGGGTCATGCAGCTGCCAGAAGGAAATACACTTTTCCTATGGGTTAGGTGAGCTAATGCATGGTTGACTTTAGTTAGAACTCAAGTGGCGGGGTTTGGTGGAGTTGATGCGACAGTTAATGGAGATTGTGTTCCGGTTAACTAGTTGAACTAGTTGTGATCAGTTTAACTAAAGATTACACTAGAGATGAGTTGGGTGAATTAAATATTATTTAATTCACTGATTATTAACTTATTATTCAACTAAAGAACACATCAGTTAACTCAGTGCATGGACAGTTCAGTGGAGATAAGTGAAAGAGGTAGATGAAAGGGTTGAGATAGCTATCAGTTGTGACATTATTGGTGCATGAGATTTGCACCACACTTGGAGGAAATTGCTAATGATATTTGCGTTGTCAAGCCAAGGAGATTCGAACCTTGGATCTCTCATTCATCCAACTTGAACTGCGCAATAGAGGCAGGCAATTAGTGGTTGAGTTTTGAACTCATAACTTGTTCAAAACCAAGCTAGTTTGTGTGTAGCTGTATGAGATAGTACTGAGTACTTGTGAGGAGTATTGTACTATGTATTTGTTGCATGTTCTGTCCATATAATATACAAAATAGCTGAGGGGTTTTCAGCTATAGGCTTTCCCCATACATATAGTGTTATATGTGTGTGATGAATGGATGTTCTGTTGCTTCTTGGTTTCCGCATGTGATGATTAATGGTAGAAGTGATTATGTATTATGCATGCAATTCGAATTGATGTATGATCAGGTTAATCGCAGTGAATAAAAATTCATTATTTAGCAAATTTCTACATGGTATCGGAGCGATATTAATCGTCAAGATATATTACGGTGATTGCAAACTTATTTCCTCGGACAGAGCCTGCATACGGGCCAGGTAGCCTCCCGATTCATCTTTCTTCGAAAAGTGAAAGGTCTGGTAAATGCCCATGCAGTCAATCTCTGGTTTGGAAATAATTTGTTCTCAAGTGTAGATCTGAAGCGATTGAGTTATCAGCTTGTGGTGAAATTCAAATTTGCAGATTTGTGTTCTTGGTGCCGCGGCGAAAATGTCTTTCAACGGTTTGCGACTCGAATATGCCTTGGAAGGTAGTTCGAACTATATCACATGGAAAGATCACATGGAGGTTGTTTTGGATGATAATGGGCTGTTGGAATTCATGGAGAAAGAGATTCCAAAGCCTACTTCTAATGATGCAGCTGTTGTGGAAGCATGGCAAAAGAAACAAGCAAAATGTCGAAGGATCCTGTTGGAGGGTGTAAAGGATCACATTGTATCCAGTTTACACGGGAAGGCCTCTCGATATTTGATGTGGAAAGCCTTGACAGATCTGTACCAAAGCAAGAGCGACCAAAGGAAGCTGGCGCTCAAGGATAAACTCCATAACATCAAGTTTGAGAAGGGAGAAAGCATGCCGAAGTACCTCACGAGGTTCACCCAATGTCGAGATGAGCTGGGAAGTGTTGGTGTGACGGTGGAGGATGAGGATCTGGTGAGTTTGGCTCTTCTTGGTTTGCCGAAGAGTTGGCATGCATATCAAGATAGTGTCAATGGTCGGGAAAATTTGCCGGGATGGGAAAGACTGTGGTCTGATCTCATGCAAGAGGAGATCCGGCGGAATACCAGAGATGGTTCTTCGTCAAAGGGAGCTGATGAAGAAAAATGCGCTTTGGCTGCCAAAGCAAAGAAGGGGAAGAGCAAGAAAACTTCTCAGTCTGGTGCTAAGGGCAAGAAGTAAGACATGTCCAAGGTCAAGTGCTTTCATTGCCATGATCACGGACATTATGCCACAAATTGTCCGAAGAAGAAGAAAAACAAGCAAGCGGGAAGATCTGCAGATGGAGAAGCTTTGGCTTCGCAGTTCGAGCTTGAATTTTCGTTGATTGCATGCTTGGTATCAAGTGTGCTGGGATCAGTGTGGTTCTTGGATAGTGGTGCGTCATTCCACATGACGGGAGATCGAGAATTGTTTTCAGATCTGGAGGACAAAGATCTGGGCATGCACATCGAGATGGGCGATGATGGAAGATACAGTGCGACCGGTATCGGTACCATATCCTTTCAGAGGGAGTCTGGTAAACCCTTCGTATTGAAGGATGTAATGCATGTGCCTGGATTGAAGAAAAACTTGATCTATGTGGCGATGTTGGAAGACAAGGGGTATGATGTGGTCTTCAGCGAAGGGAAAGCCTTCCTACACAGTAAGACTACTGGAGAGACCCGGAAGATAGGGGTTTGAGTCAAGAACCTTTATCAGTTGCAAGTAGATGGCTGTGTAGCTATGGCATGCAAAGTAGGAGAAGTGGTGAGCCAGGATGATGAGGGCGAACTGTGGCACCGGAGATTGGGCCACCTTCACCATGGAGCTTTGAAGATTCTGCAGCAGATTTATACTAGGCTTCCTAAGGGCACCCTTGCGCAGTCAGATCAGTGCAAGGGGTGTACTTTGGGAAAGTATGTGAAAGCCACCTTTCACGAGAAGGATAGTAGCACCACGACGATCCTTGAGAGAGTTCACACAAACGTGTGTGGTCCTTTCTCAGTAGCTTCGACAGCAAAGCACAAGTACTATGTGATCTTTGTTGATGATTTCTCTCGAAAGTGCTGGATCTTCTTCATGCAGAAGAAGAGCAAGACATTCTCGAAGTTCTGAGAGTTTAAAGCACTGGTCGAGAAGGAATCGGGGAAGAAGGTGAAGGCTCTTAGGAGCGACAATGGTGGTGAATTCATCTCGGCTGAATTCAAAGACTTTTACAGCGCAAAAGGGATTCAAAGAGAGCTCATCGCACCCCATAACCCACAGCAGAACGGGGTGGCTGAGCGGAAGAACAGAACGATTGTGGGTGCTGCACGGGCGATGTTGCATGATCAGGGCCTACCCCTTCATTTGTGGGCTGAGGCATGCAATACAATAGTATGTGTGTAGAACCGTTGTCCTCACAAGGTTCTTGGCATGAGTACACCGGAGGAGGCTTATTCTGGCGAGAGGCCTGACATTTCCCATTTGCGGATTTTTGGCTCTCCTGTCTACATGCATGTGACGAAGGATGCTAGAAAGAAGCTGGATCTGACCGCAGAGGTTGGAATATTTGTGGGGTACACTGATACACCTCACAACTACCGAGTGTATGTGCCAGACAGTTGCAGGACTGTTGTGCGACGGGATATCAAATTTCAGGAGGAGAAAGCCATGCAGTGTTCGCTTGAGAGGGAGCCACACTTGCATGCAGAAGAGGAGCTGCTAGCTCCTAAGGATGAGGCTCCAGATGTGGATCAGCCATAAGAGGAGGTTCAGGGAGTGGTAGAGACCACTCATGCAGTGCCAACCATCATAGGGCGCAAGCGCACTATAGAAGCTGAGCGACTGGCTCAAGATGCAGAGAAAGTTGTAGGACCACCTACAGCACAGCGCAGGCAGAGACAGTCACCGGATCGGTACACTGGATACATGGCTCTTGTGAGTCAATGTGTCGTGACGGAGCCTTCTTCTTTCGAGGAAGCTGTGGAGCAGCCCGCATGGGTTGATGCCATGATCGAGGAGTATGACTCGATCGTCAGAAACAGTGCATGGGAGATTGTCCCAAGACCGGAGGGGAAATCAGTGGTAGGCTCGAGATGGGTCTACAAGGTGAAGCAGGTGGCTGACGGGAGTGTGGAGAAGTACAAGGCGAGATTTGTCACCCGAGGCTTTTCTCAGATAGAGGGGATCAATTATGAGGAGACCTTTGCACCTGTCACAAGGTACTCTTCCATACGGACGATCCTTGCTCTCTCAGCGCAGATGGGGTGGCACATCCATCAGATGGTTGTGAAGACTGCGTTCCTCAACAGAGTTATTGAGGAGGAGGTGTACATAGAGCAGCCCGAAGGTTTCGAGATCTTCAGCAGTGAGTCGCATGTGTGCCAACTCAAGAGAGCACTGTATGGGCTGAAGCAAGCACTTCGTGCTTGGTACACACGGATAGACAGTTATTTCACCGGGCTTGGATTCTCCAAGAGTGAGGCGGATCCTAACCTGTACCAGATTGTGGTGGAGGGGAAGCTGCTGATCATCGTACTGTATGTAGATGATTTGATTTTGACGGGTGATGAGCTGTTGATATTTTCATGCAAGGAGGATCTTGCACGAGAGTTTGAGATGAAGGACTTGGGCATCCTTCATTATTTCCTGGGATTGGAGATTTGGCAGCGCAGTGGTGGACTGTTTGTTTCTCAGAGCAAGTATGCTCGGGAGATACTGGAGAGGTTCAACATGCATGGCTGCAAGCCTATTGACACTCCTCTTCCTGGAGGTTGGAGGAAGGAGGATGCTACTTCAGCGAAGGTAGTGGATGCCGCTGTCTATCGACAGTTGGTGGGGTCGCTTATGTATCTGGTCAATACACGACCTGATATATGCTATGTAGTTAACCAGTTTTCAAAAGCTATGGTTAAGCCTACCAAGCTCTACTGGAAGGCGGGCAAGCATGTATTGCGTTATCTCAGTGGCACATCAGGATATGGACGGTGGTACAGACAGGAGGATGGTGTGAAGCTTTCTGGCTTCACGGATGCAGATTAGGCAGGGAGCCCAACGGACCGAAAGAGCACATCTAGAGGTATCTTCAGCATTGGATCGACAGCAGTTTCCTGGTACAATAGGAAGTAGAGATCCGTGGCACTCAGTTCAGCAGAGGCCGAGTACATGGCAGCAAGTTTGGCTGCATGCGAGGCTATATGGATGAGGAAGATCCTCGTCGGATTGTTTGGGTCGCATTTGGAGCCTACAGTGATTTACTGTGATAACTAGAGCTGCATCAAGCTCTCGGCTAATCCAGTATTTCATGATAGGTCCAAACACATCGACATCAGGTACCATCATATCAGAGACTGTGTTTAGCGGAGGATCATGATGCTTTCATATATTCCCACGGAGGATCAGGATGCTGATATCCTGACGAAGGCGCTCATTGGGGAGAGAAATTCGAATTCCACGGAGGCGGGATAGGGTTGCACCGGAAAATCCATTTACTTGCTAAGAGGAGTTTTGAGATTGCAACAAGATGATGAGGTTAGTGGAAAAAAGTCGCCTTCACTAGGTGGGCCCGCAGGCTATTTTTGGCGCAAAGTCTATTTTTAGACTATGTCTATTTTTAGACATATGGATCATGTACCGGGAGCTGCAGTATGCTATTCTTGGAGGATTGATCATGTTGGTAAAAATAAATGGACCTCTATTTTTAGACATCAGGTGGTTTCTATTTTTAGACTGTCAAGCTAAAAATAGAACAGTCAAATATTATTTACCCTTAATAATATTTGGACTCTAAACTTCAGTTTACTCTCTTGGAGCACTTCAGTTTGACCCCCGGATGTGGGTCATGCAACTGCCAGAAGGAAATACGCTTTTCCTATGGGTTAGGTGAGCTAATGCATGATTGACTTCAGTTAGAACTCAAGTGGCGGAGTTTGGTGGAGTTGATGCGACAGTTAATGGAGATTGTGTTCCAGTTAACTAGTTGAACTAGTTGTGATCAATTTAACTAAAGATTACACTAGAGATAAGTTGGGTGAATTAAATATTATTTAATTCACTGATTATTAACTTATTATTCAACTAAAGAACACATTAGTTAACTCAGTGCATGGACAGTTCAGTGGAGACAAGTGAAAGAGGTAGATGAAAGGGTTGAGATAGCTATCAGTTGCGACATTATGTGTGCATGAGTTTTGCACCACACTTGGAGGAAATTGCCAATGAGATTTGCGCTGTCAAGCCAAGGAGATTCGAACCTTGGATCTCTCATTCATCCAACTTGGATTGCGCAATAGAGGCAGGAAATTAGTGGTTGAGTTTTGAACCTTTGACTTGTTCAAAACCAAGCTATTTTGTGTGTAACTTTATGAGATAGTACTGAGTACTTGTGAGGAGTATTGTGCTATGTACTGTTACATGTTTCTCTCCATATAATATACAAAATAGCTGAGGGTTTTTCAGCTATAGGCTTTCCCCATACATATAGTGTTATATGTGTGTGATGAATTGATGTTCTGTTGCTTCTTTGTTTCCGCATGTGATGATTAATGGTAGAAGCGAATATGTGTTATGCATGAAATTCGAATTGATGTATGATCAGGTTAATCACAGCGAATAAACTTCATTATTAAGCAAATTTCTACATTTCTCACTTAGCACATGAAGATTTTAACACAGCACTATCATTTAACTTCTTCTAACGCAGCACATGAAAATAAACTTTCACATAGTCACGATAGGTAATCACTCTCACCATTTTACAAAAATGTGCCTCCCAATGAAGTACCTTTCCACGCTCATTTCTCTGCTCAAATTATTCAATAAAAAAAAACAAACATAGACTTTATTTTGTGAATTACTCACCAAAAAATGGCACCGTCAAGGTTACAGCTCTGGATCTTAGAGTCCACGTAGATCAATTTCAGTACTGGTCTGTGCTAACACATCCATAACAAATGCAGATGAAAGATATGGTCTCTTCCACGTGGATCTGGTCTTATCGATCCCGTTTCCCGACTTCCGCGGTTTGATTATTAGCAGTGGTTTCAACGTGCATCTCCGATTATGGTTCCGGACTGCACTATTCATGAGATTTTGAACTGTTTGCCTACAAACAAAACTGTTTCAGCAAAACAATAGCTCCTGCGTTCAATAAATATTTGCTACACAGAGATTTACAACACCGATCCACGACTCTTCCTTCCAACTACAATGGTTTGTGACTTAATTAAATATCCTCCACAACAGCTCACGTCTTACGCAGCGATTCAAAATAATTACATGGGCGATTCAGAATAATAAGGACCTGTGGAAAACTGTTAGACATCCTAACCAGCCATGACAGATTATCACATGAACCACACAGAACATGAATCGATGTGTTAGTCACTTGTAGACGTAGCTTGAGGCCTTGATATTGTTCTGAAATATGAACCAACTTTGATATTGTTTGGTGGTGATGCCCAATGACAGCAGACCCATAGACCCAGCAGTCAACCAATACCAACCCAGCAACAATCTGTGCGACAAACTCGACAGATAAACGTTTAGTTGGAGTAGTTCCCCTCCACCAGGAAAATCAGTACTGAGGAGAATGTCACTTAGGAAAGTCGAAATAACAATCATGGTTCTCTCTCCAGTACCACTGATCACCGCTACACACAGAGTCAGATCTCGTCTCTTCCACAACTCACGGCATAGTGGATACACTCACATGCTGTTCATCCATGAGCATAGCAAAAAACACCTTCTTTTCGCAACAGGCAGTGAATCAACTTTAAGCTCTGATACCAATTGTAAGAATTAGCACAACGAAAACAAAAATAAATCGCACACACAACATACAAAAAATGGAGACAACGAATTAACGTGGTTCACCCAACCAATCTGGGCTACATCCATTAAACAGAGGTACCGTCAATGTTATTACTTAACAAGAGATTACAATAGCAGATTGCACATCTGCACTTCTTCTTCCTCACACCTCACATCTAATTTGCCTCTACAGACTTACAATTTATAGATGAGAGAAGAAACTGAATAATTAATTCTATCACAAAAAAATACGATAGAATGTCTCCTCATCAGGATTTAATGCAATCAGTTTTGCAACAAACAACTATTGTTGGCATATCCATGAGATTTTTATCCAAATTAATATCCTAAAATCTCAACAGAAATGGCTCAGATCATGGTTCCGCACCTCTCCTACAAAGCGCTCATGGTTCCACCCTGTCTCGTACTCCATGTCGCTCCTGGCCTTCTTGGGTGCACTTATGAAATGTAGGTTTATATATTAAAAGTCGGGCAGACCCCCAAAGGAATCCACTGGCTGAGTTGGTTGAGATCTTGCATTGGAGGGAGGGGGTCGAGTGGTCAAACCCCACCCCCTTTGTATTAAACCAAAATTTTGTTTTAAAAACCATGGCATACCTTTTTTAAAAACCCTGACGCATAGAGTTAAATGCAAGTGGGTACGTTTGGGGGGGAGGGGGGGGGGTCGGGCCCACATTGGGTGGCCCACCCCATATCTCCACCAGCTCCATTTTAAACACATGAAGTTTGGTTGGGTTGGGTGGTGGGCTTGACAAGCCCCGCCCACCCATATTTAATATGGTGTTGCTATAGGTCGTGGGAGCGGCGGGGTCATGGCCGCCGACCCCCCTTATTTTAATACATTTTTTATATCTGTTGGATGGGGAGGGCGAGGGTCATGGCCCGCCCTCCATATATATATATATATATTGATATTTTTAAAACCAAATGATATTTTTAAAATTTCCAAAAATTGACCGAAGGAGTCAATTTAACCGTCCCACAATTTCACTCGAAATCCTACTGGAGTTGGCCAAATTTCTGCAAAATTGTCACCTCCTTAAGTTGCCACATCACCAAGTCAACCCTCAAACTTTGACTACTCCTAACTCCTTCATAAGGACTCAGAATTGAGTGTCGTTTGTGCTGTTGGAATCAGAAAGACGAGATATTCAACTTGACACTAAGTTTGCCACATTTATTACACTTCAATTTTTGAGCCTTTGTACTTAAGCCACTTGTACTTGGACCTGTTCTGTCCACCTGGATCATTCCTCCCCATTGAAGAGATTTTGGACCCCCAAAAGTCTTATCAATCAACAGGAAAGTGAGGGAATTGCTCCCTCACCTTATCCTTTTTAAGCCATTTAGCTTTACTTGGGTGCATCCTTTTGAAACCAACACGGAGATATTCCACATCTCCTCATCCCGAAGTCATGGTTCATCGATCGAGAATGATGTCTTCTGGAAATTAATCGAGATATTTTGGCACAAATTCATCCACTGTAGGCACTGATCCTACCTCCTCGGTGTCCATAATCAATGGTGGTTCATAAAGCTTCAGATTCTCGACATTCATGACTGAGTACATCTACATGTATATAGGAAAATTGAGTTCGAGAGAATTATTCCCAATCTTCTCCAATATGGTAAATGGACCATACTAGATTGGTCACAATTTCTTGCCTTCCCCCTTCATTCGATCCTTGTTGATATGGAACCATACCTTCTCACCAACTTGAAATTGATGGTCGACTCGGTGCTTATCATGTCAGTCCTTATAACGAGCCTGACTCTTTTCCAACTGCTCTTGCACTGCTTTGTGAATTGTCTGTATCCGTTGGATGAACTGTTGTGCTTTGTCCCTATCATCACGTCCATTGGCATCTTCATCCCTTCCATAGATCATGCCAAAAGGGTCCTTTGGTAAGTAACCAAAACATGTCTCAAATGGTAAGCATTACGTAGAGGAATGCACTACTCCATTGTAGGCGTGTTGCACATATGGAAGATGCTCATCCCACAAATTGGAATGTTTGTTGCAATAGCCCCATAACAAGTGTACCACAGTATGGTTGACAACCTCTATCTATCCATCGGTTTGTCGATGGAATTTCGTACTTCTCTTCAACTTGGTGTCCATCATTCGCCACAAGCTGGTCAAAAACTCTCCAAGGAAGCGAGAGTCTCGATTTGACACAATTGATGTGGGCAACCCAAAGTGGACCCAAACAAACTAAAAGAAAAGATAAGCAGTTTGCTTAATAATGATCTGCTTTTTACAAGGCATTAATATGCACATTTTACTAAATTAGCCTATGACGATGTACAAATAGTCGTGACCCTTTCTAGACATAGGAAAACCTCCTACAAAGTCCATCGACACACTTTCCCATGGACGACCCAGAATAGGGAGTGTTGTGTAGAGCCTGAGTTTTCTATTAGAGGGCTTTGAAATAGAACACATCACACATCCCTTTACAAATCAGGTTACAATGTTTTTCATATGAGGTCAAAAGCAAAACCTTTGCAAATGACATAAGGTTTTTTCGACACCAAAGTGACCTAACACAAGAGAGGTATGCACCTCTCGAATTACATGTACCCTTTCTGCTGTAGGCACAATTAGCCTAGGTGATACAACAGCTTCCCCTACAAATGATGGTTGTGCACTTGTGATCCATGAGTTATTTTTGCATATATTTCTTTAAAGTCATCATCGTTAGCGTATTGTTCAGCATAACTTTCAAAAGACAACGAAGCATTATGCAAAAGAATAGAAGCAACAATAGGGGGGCGAGAGAGCATATTTTCTACTTTGTTACTAGTTCCCTTCTCATACTTTATTACCAGATGAAATTGTTGTAGAAAACCCATCCACCTTAAATGACGAGACTTTTGTAGCTTGGTATGTGACTAAAGGTATTGCAAGGGCTGGTGATCCGTATGGATAATGGTTTCCTTTCCGATCAGGTAGTGTTTCCACTTTTTCACACTTTGGACCAAGGCATACAATTCCTTGTCATAAGTGGGGTAATTGATGATAGAATGGGAGAAATTCTTCGAATGGTAACATATTGGCTTCTTCTGCTACAACAATACGGCTCCCATGGCATACCCACAGGCATCGGTTTCGATCTCAAAAGGCTGCTGGAGATCGGGTAAAGCTATGACTGGTGCAGTTCTCATTTTCTCTTTCAGTGCTTCGAAGGACTTCTGTTGATTTCCTCCCCACTGAAAGGATTTTTTTATACTTGTTAGTGCATGTAAGGGTGATGAAATAACAGAGAAGCTGGCAATGAATCTCCTCCAGTATTGTACTGCACCTAGAAAACTACAGACCTTTGTTACATTGGTAGGCTTAGGCCATTTTACAATCACCTCAAATTTGGAGGGGTCTATTTTTAATTGACCATTACTGACAATATGACCTAGGTAAACCAAAGAGGTTTTCCCGAACTCACACTTTGAAAAATTTACATACAATTCTTCCCTCTTTAATACATCAAGCACTTTTTTTACATGGCATACATGTTCATCCCTTGTCCCACTAAAGACAAGAATATCATCTAAATACACAAGGACAAATTCATCAATAAAAGGCCTGAAAATATCATTAAGGGCCCTCATGAATGTGGCTCGAGTGTTGCACAGTCCAAATGGCATCACCATCCATTTAAACAACCTCTGTTTGGTCTTGAAGGCGGTTTTCCACATGTCTTGCTCTGCACACTACAAGGAAAAGAGCCTCTAGCAGATGTTTTTGAGGAACCCCTGATAAAAATACCCCAGGCATCTGTTTCTAGCAGAGGTTACTAGAGGAGGTTGGTGGGCAGAGGTTTTTACGGATGTATTTCATCTGGTGCGCTTATCACCGTAAAATGCACCAGTGCGTTCAACAAGAGAAAGCACCGGTGCTCACAAAACATTGGCACACCGGACACCGTGCACTCCATACACACCCTCTCGGTGAGTCGTATTATTGTAGTGCACTGGTGCTTTACAATTCTTCTGCATCGGTCCCTCATAAAAAACACGCGAAAACAAAAACATTGGCACACCGGACACCGTGCGCTTCGTACACACCCGCTCGGTGCGTTGTATTACTGTAGCACACCGGTGCTTCACAACACTTCTGCACAGATGCCTCATAAAAAGTGCGTGAAAAAAGAAACCACCCGGTGCGGAATGAAGCAAACGCACCAGTGCGCCCATAAAAACCCCATGCACCGGAACAGGGTTAAATAAAAAAAAAATTTACAGCCAAAAAATCATATTTTTCACTTTTGTCAGTGCTCCAGAGCTCTCAAGCACTAATACAATCTATCCTTGTCTGAGCTACCCTGACATTGGTGCTCCCATTGCACTCATTGCATGCACTGCGGCTATGCATTGCCCACCAATCTCCAGCTTGAATTTTGCAAACCGGTGGAAAATTTTTCTTTTGCAAATTCTATAGTCAACATGCCTCCTCGACGGAAAAATGTACAGGTATTTTTCTTGTTTTTCCATAATTAAGCCTTTTAGTGGATTAGAATTTCAAATAAACTTAAAATTAACCATTTAAAACAAATTAAAAAAATTGTGTCGCCCGATGCGCTTGAGTCATTCGGCTCGGATTGGTTTGTGGTGCTACCTATAAATTTACAGGCCGCACTCCAAACAGTGCTAACGGCATTCGCACCTGTTCCAGGGTGGTACAGATAGGTGCACTGTGTTATTTTAACCAATTAAAATAAAAAAAAATTGTCGCGTGGTGCGCTTGAGCTGTGCGGCTCACACTGGCTTGCAGTGCTACCTGTAAATTTACAGGCCGCATCGCAACCAGTGCTAATGATATCTGCACCGGTTCTGGGGCGGTACCAATGGGCGCATTGTGTTATTTTAAATTTTTTTTTTTTAAATGCGGTGCAGTCATTTACCAGGCCACACTGTTGACAATGTGGAATAGCGGCAACATGGTGCGTTGACTGAATTATCTGCCCCGGGGCGGATAATTAAGTCAACGCAACACATTCACGACAGTGTGGATTGACACAGTAGTAGTGTATGACATCTGCCTTGGTTCCGGGGTGGTACTGAAGGTGCACCGTGTTATTTTAATTTTTTTTAAAAGTGCGGTGCGGTCATTTACCCGGGCGCACCATTGACCTAGTGGAATAGCGGCAATGCAGTGCGTTGACCAAAATTGCCGCTCCAGGATGGCTATTTTTTTTAGCGCACAACTTTCCATATTTTGCCTGGGTTAACGGTGCAGCCTAGTAAA
The DNA here is from genome assembly GCA_034641835.2 of Pinus albicaulis. Lineage (NCBI taxonomy): Eukaryota > Viridiplantae > Streptophyta > Pinopsida > Pinales > Pinaceae > Pinus > Pinus albicaulis. The sequence continues at coordinate 13,536 of JAXQQM020062870.1, forward strand.
TGACCACACCGTTCACTATGTAATGATGGCAGGAGGTTGGTCCACTGACTTAACTATAAGCCTTGATATGCCCAGGGGCATAGAGTTTAGTCAGTGCACCACCCTCCTGACACCGTACATAGTCAATGGTGCACTACAAAGTTTTCTAGAGCATCGCCCCTGGTGCGCTGAATATTATCTGATGCACTGATGCCGGTACACTCCATAAAAAGACGCACCGGGACCAGTGCGTGACTGTTTTTTTGGCGCACCGATTGTTTTTTTATTTTTATTTTTCAAAAAAAGATTGTATATTTATATTTCTAAATACATGTTTCATTTAATAAAAAAGTTGTATTTAATATTTCAATCATTCAGAGATGTGAAAGGAGAGAAGAGGGGGAACAACAACAACAACAGGTGGAGCAGTATAACATGGTTCGCCTATGGGAGGCATGAGAGAGGGAGAAAGATGCGTACCCTTGCCCTATTACAGCAGCTACACAGGGGCTCCTAAGGCAGGTAGGCCTCCTCAAGTTCTATGAGGAGGCTACTTCCCTAAAGGGCCATGGTTTGTTTTTGAGACATCTTATCTGAAGGTGGAATGCCCACCAACAGGCTTTTCGGGTTGGTATCGACCAGTAGTACACGCCCACTAAGGAGGATATATATTTCATTACAGGGCTATTGAGGAGAGGGGTGGATTTTCCCTCGTTCCCAGAGGTTCCAGCTAGCTGTGTAGTAGGGAGTCAGTTAGTTTACTCCCATAGATAAATTGGAGAAAATGTACTATCTCTTGCAGATTTTCAGGTCACTGGAGGTCAATTATGTATTGGTGCATTTGGTAGTGAGGAGGTGCAGTGTCTCTCACTTCTCATTTCAACCATTTCACACAACACCAGTGACGGGAAATGCATTAGTTGTTCGCTTCTATATTATGTTGATTCTTTAGTACAGGAGCCACGACTTATCAGGTGGTCTGCCATTTTTTTGCAGCAGTTATGTACAACCTTAGATAGATGTTGTGCTCATGCACAAGGGAGGGTCAACTTCCCTTTTTCTTCAGAGATTTTTTGTTTATTTTTTGAGAGGTTTCCATAGATGAGGCCTACTTTTGTTTGGCAACCTCGTAGGCTGATGTTCGAGGCACATATGCACATGTGGGGGAAGATGATTCCCAAGAGGGGCGAGACTATGTTTCCAGCGAGGATATCACATGATGCACTGGAGTTGCTAGCTAGTGTTGACGAGCATCCCTTCATTATGTTCCCCTGTCATTATGCGGGTTTGGATTGGCGAGGGTGTGCCAAAATCCTCTTCATAGCTGATGAGCCGCCAGATGATAGAGGTAATATTACTATTTTATTTAAATTTATTCTAGCATGTCCTTTAACTTGTTTTTATTAAATTGTGTAATGAAATTGTCTAATATTGTTGTGTACTTGGATATATTTTGAATACATTGGCTCTTTTGATGGCGAGGAAATTTTGGCACCACCACATGATCCAGGTGTGGATCCTGATGATGATCAGGGCATGCCAGATACTGAGGATCATCACGAGGCTGGTGCAGAGAGACTTGCTCCTGCTAGTGCGTCGGTACCACCTTTTTCTAGGCGTGGTCAACTTGGTGCTAGATACAAGATGGACTTGGGCAACCAACTCAATTCATTGATTGTTGAGGCGGGCATCAGGCCCGCTCATTAAAGAGACATACAAGCCGATGATAGGCGATTACAGATGTGGAGAGGCATGCTGCGTGACATGTATAGCCTGATGCAGCATGTAATAGGAGCTACGACCTATGTTACGTGGATGAGGAGGATTTTTGCACATTATAGGCTTGGTCGAGAATCATCACATGATCGAAGAGATCGAAATCGCCGACTCATCATCTCATGATCGTGTCCCACCTTGCACCGCGGATGACGACCTCCACTAGCATCTAGCAACAGTCATCATGGAGATGAGGCTAGACCATCGGCCACATCTAGTCAGTAACCTGCAGCATCCATCAGTACTCATGATCATGAGCAGGCTGGACCATCGACCATCGAGGCTGCACCATTAACTGAATAGGCCTCCACTAGTACTGATATTGATGTTGTACTACCACCAGCTAATCCATGACATTGATATTATAGTCAAGTATATTTTTAACATTATTCAATTATATATATATATATATATATATATATGGTCCATGTATTTTATGTTCATGTTGCAATTGTACTTAATTTACATGTTGGTGATCATCATGATGTGTATATTGTTAGGTCATGTTAGATATGTTCATTTAATGTGCAACTTGCAAATAGATGTGTATGTGATAGCATGAGTTATTTGACATGAGATGTATATTTGATGTTTGTGTTGTGATGATGTGAATATATAATGTTAATTGTGTTTTGTTAGATGATCATGATCACAATGATGTAAATATATAATGTTAATTGTGTTTTGTTAGATGATCATGATCACGATGATGTTAGCGATTTTGAATGTGTTTTTTAGTCAAGTATGATGTTTGTATGATGGTTATCATGAACGTGATGTAAAATTCTAAAATTGTAATTGTAATGGTATATATGTAAATTTGTAAAATTGCAATTGTAATTGTAATTTTTTAATTTGTAAAATTGTAATTGTATATATGTAAAATTCTAAAATTGTAATTTAATTGTAATTGTACATGAAATTGTAAAATTGTAATTGTAATTGTAATTGTAATTGTATGTAAAATATTTGTAAAAATTTAATTGTATTACTGTGAATTGATTGTAATTGTAAGTAAAATTCTAAAATTGTAATTGTAATTTTAATTGTAATTGTATGTGAAATTGTAAAATTGTAATTATAATTGTAATTTTAATTCTAATTGTATGTAAAATATTTGTAAAAATTTAATTGTATTAATGTGAAATGATTTTATTAAAATTTTTTAATTTTTAAATTTTTAAATTTTAAATAATTATAAAATAATAAATCTAGAATAATATGAATTATTGTAACATAATAAAGTTTAGAAAATAATGCAAATAAATTCATGTACTTTAGAATGATCCTTGCATGGGATAAAATTTATTAATATAAAAAATAATAAAATCATGCTTTTGACATTATATGTACTCTTAGAAGATTCAAATGGTCATGCGATTTCAACCCCGAAAAATGGGCATCCACGGTGAAGCAGCACCTTAGTGAAGACCCGTATGAAATTGGCACCCTCACACCCATTATAACTTCAATTGCCAAAGAAATATCATCTTTTTTTAAAATCCATGGGACATCACCTTCTTTGAAAAGCCATGAATTAGAGGGACCAGTGCCTGCCTCTAATCCCGTACTTTCTAATCGTCTTGGCCAATGTTTATTTTTAGTTTTTGAAGTAATAAGATCTTTCCTAACAGCTAATGTGTCACCTTGTTTCGATGATATGTGCCTCCATAAAGAAGATGAAACATTTTTAAATATATGTATGGGATCTAATAAGTGGGTAATCTTAAGATTCTCCCAATATGGGAGGTTATAAAAGATAGATTTCATTTTCATCCCAATGGGCAATTTCTCAACATAGGTGTCGAAGAAATCTAGATCATCGAACATAGGCTCCCCATTTGAATCGAACATTTGTATGAACTCCTTCTCCTTCTCTCTCTCAAATGCTCTAAGCCATTCAACTGGTGTCATTATTGGAGGCCTTTGGGTTCTCTCTCGTTTACCATTGAAAGAAGATGTTGCTCTTCTGTAAGGATGTTCTTCTGGTAGGAATACCCTGGTGCAATCATACACTGGGTTTCGTAGGTCCTTGGACCATATAGCTTTCAGAGAAGGTCCACAACATTTACATCCAAAATGCCCTTTTGTTACAAGACCTGTGAGATTATTGTATACATTAATTAATATGCATGGCACGTTAAAGAATATCATGAAGATCAGAACAAATATTACAACGAATTCAATAACTAATATGTGAAAGAATATTGTTACGTATATAAACAAATCAATAAATTAAACATGTAATTTACCAGAGAAAACTCCTAAGACTGGATAATCATGTGTTGTGTAAGCACTTATGCCATACAACGTAAAAATCCTCTCTATTGTGATGGGTCTTGATACATCGTATACATTTATCCCATCCCATAATTCCTTCAATTCATCTACCAGTGGTTGTAAGTAGACATCCATATTCTTCACTTTTCCTCTACCAGGGACTATGAGAGCCAACATAAGATGTTCATTCTTCATGAACAACCATGGGGGATATTGTTATTGATAACTACTACAGGCCAAATAGAATAGTTGGTGTTCTGGAGGGAATATGGGTTGACGCCATCCATGACTATGTTGAATCTTAGACTTCGTACTTCATCCTTGAATTATTCGGGCCATGTATCCTCTATATGCTTCATGGCTATTGAATCAGTTGGGATTCGCATAACTACCAACTCACTTCTGTTTGAGGCATGCCATCCCTGCAACATAGCTAATTCTTTGCAACAAAAGAGCTTTTGAATCCTTGGGATTATAGGAATGTGCCTCAATATCTTAAGAGGAGGACCAGTACATGATTTACCCTACTTTTTTTATTTATCATACCTGTCATGCCCACATTTCGGACACATCTCTTTGTCTACATATTCTCCTCTATATAGAATACAATCATTTGGACATGCATGATATGATATGTACTCAACACCCAACATTTTCAACAATTTCTTTGCCTCTTCGTAGCTATTGGGCAAGACATTATAACTCGGAAGAATCTTATCTTTGAATAACCTGTAGTTGGTGATCATGGAAAAATATATTAATAAATTTACATTAATGTCGATATAATTATTAATGTTCATAAAATTTACCATTTGTAATGTTCATTGTAGTGTACTGATTATATTTCAAATTTATATAAGGGAGTACTTTATGGTATCTTACTTCAAAAAGTTCTGAGAAACATGCATTCGAAAAGCCAAAATTTTCTTTCAAGTTGTATAGTAACATCGTTGTCCCCAACTGGGTAGACTCTGACTGATCGCCAGGTCCAAAGAGAGGCGTGGTGGAAGAAAATTTAAGGCTTTCGAAAAAGGTGTCAGTGATATGAGCATCATCCCCTAGCTGATCATCGTTTTGGAATGCATCTAACATCATTGTCTCCATGGTGGTCGTATCCTGTTGTGAAACCAACTCCAAAAATAGAAGAAAAGAGATATCGATGCCTTAGAAATAAGGAACTTCGAGGGGGAAACCTCCAATACATTACATGAATGAACAATTCTTGGATGATTCAAATTACAAAACCTCCTTTCTATATATAGGAGTCCATGGGACCACAATGTAATCCTAGTGGGGCCACAATGTAATCCTAGCCGACCTAACAATAATAATTTAAGGGCACAATAATAACAATATGGGGGTTACAGGGGTACAATAATAACAATAAGGGGGTTACACTAACAACAATAAGGGACTATGCTAGTAATATAGGGACCTAACATGCCCCTCTCCTTCAAAAAAGTGTTGTCCTCAATGCTTGAGTAGCTCTGGGTGCTTCTGTATAAAATTCTTATCCTCCCATGTAGAATCTTCAGTGGGTAAGTTCTTCCACTTGATGAGATACTCTGAAATTGATCGATTACGTAGCTGTCAAGTTCTGGTTTCCGTGACCGCTTCAGGTTCCAATATGATTTTTCCTTCCTCATCAAGTTCTGGCAATATTGTTTGAACTGGAAGATTTTCACCTATAACCTTCTTTAAGCATGAAACATGGAAAATTGGATGCACTCATGAAGAAGCAGGAAGCTCCAATTTGTATGCCATAGTACCAATATTTTGTAACACCTTGTAAGGACCATAGTACTTTGGCGATAATTTATTATCCTTCTTAGCTTGCTTGAGGGACATTTGTTTGTATGGTTGTAGCCGTAAAAATACCCAGTCTCCTACATCAAAACTTCTCTCACTGCGATGTTGATCTGCCTGTTGTTTCATTCGATTTTGTGCCAAATTCGGGTTGTCCTTTAAGAGTTGGAGAAATTCTTGTTGATGCTCGATGTGATCTTCCTTTGCTTGAACCTTCGAATTTTCTCTTAAAGATGATGTGATGGATGGTGGATGATATCCATAAAGTGCCATAAATGGGGTCATTTTTTCTGCAGTATGGAAGGAAGTGTTATACCACCATTTAGCAAGAGGTAACCACTTGACCCATTGTGTTTGTTTATCAGATACAAAAAAACGAAGATATCCTTCCAAACATTTATTTACTATCTCAGTTTGACCATCAGATTGAGGATGATAAGATGAGCTATGAGCTAATTGAGTACCCAAACAAGGAAATAACTCCGTCCAAAAATTTCCAGTAAAAATGGGATCTCTGTCGCTCACAATAACCCTTGGGCTTCCATGTAGCTTTTGAATTCTGTCCATAAATGTAGTAGCAACTGTACTTGCTTTAAATGGATGAGATAATGCACAAAATTTTGCATACTTGGTAAGTCTATCAACTACCACCATGATGACACTCTTTCCTTCGAACTTAGGTAAACCTATGATAAAATCCATTGAAATCTCCTCCCAACGTTGACTTGGAATTAATAAAGGTTGTAGAAGACCTGGGGTCTTAATTTTCTCAACTTTATTCTGCTGGAAAACCAAACATTCCACCACAAACTTTTGAATATCAGATTTAATGCCATCCCAAAAAAATTCTTTCTTCACCCTGTGGTAAGTTTTTAAATATCCTCAGTGTCCTCCTAAAGGAGAAGTGTGCAATTCCAAAAGAATATTTTGTTTTTGTTGGGAATTCTTACAAAGATATAAGCCATATTTGTACCATAAGGAATCATTTTTCCAACTAAATGTATCAGATGTACTAGGATCTTTCTGCAACTTTTGAATGAGTGTCCACACTTCTTCATCCTTCTTCCATTCATCTCTTGCTTCGATTATCCAATCTGGTTGGATAATAGAAATGGCACAAAGCAATGCTTCCACCTCTTCATTCTTTCTTGAGAGTGCATCTACAACAACATTTAGCATCCCTTTTTTGTAGATTATTTCAAAGTCATAACCTAACATCTTTGTGACCCATTTTTGCTGCTCTTTTGAAGATATTCTTTGTTCCAAAAAGTGTTTAAGACTATCATGATCAATTTTTACCCTGAAGTGTCTTCCCATTAGGTAAGTTCTCCATTTCTTTAGTGCATGCAATATTGCCAACATTTCCTTCTCATAAATAGGTTTTTGTAAATAATTTCCTTTGATTGGACGACTTTCAAAAGCAATGGGTCTTCCTTCTTGCATTAAAATAGCACAAATTCCATTTCTTGAGGCATCACATTCCACAATAAAGGTTTTTGTGAAGTCTGGCGTAGCTAAGACCGGTGCTAGGCACATTTCCTCTTTAAGATGTTCAAAGGCTTTAGTTGCTTCAGGAGTCCATGAAAATGCATCTTTCTTCAATAATGTTGTTAGAGGTGTTGCTATTCTCCCATAATTCTTAACAAACTTGCGATAATACCTTGTTAACCCAAGAAATCCTCGCAACTGCTTTATGGTTGTGGGGACTTTCCATTCCTTAATGGCTTTAATTTTGTTAGGGTCTACCTTAACACCCTCATGAGATACAATATGACCCAGATATTCCACCTCTTGTACTCCAAAGAAACATTTGGATGTTTTGCATATAATTGTTTCTCCTACAATAGTTTGAGCACCCTGTCAACATGTTCAACATGATCCTTCCAAGACCTGCTGTAGATTAGTATATCATCAAAAAATACTAGCACAAATTTTCTAAGGAAGGGTTTGAAAATGGAATTCATCAACCCTTGAAATGTAGGAGGTGCATTGGTAAGGCCAAAAGGCATGACCAAAAATTCATAATGACCCTCATGAGTTCGAAATGTTGTTTTTGGAATATCTTCAGTCTTCATTCTAATTTGATGATATCCTGAACGAAGATCCAACTTGGTAAATAAATTGCTCCATGTAATTCATCCAATAATTCATCAATCACAGGAATGGGAAATTTATCTTTAATGGTGAGCTTATTGAGCTCCCTATAATCGGGACACATGCACCATGATCCATCCTTCTTGTGTACCAATACTATAGGAGCAGAGAAAGAACTTTGACTAGGTTGAATTATACCTGCCTCTAACATTTCTGCAATCATACGTTCAATTTCGCTCTTTTGGACATAAGGATATCTATAAGGCCTGATGTTTGGAGGAACACTTCCTGGAATCAAATGAATAGCATGATCATGATCCCGAATAGGTGGGAGTCCTTTGGGAGTTTCAAACACCTTGGAATGATTGTCCAAGACTTGTTGGAGATCTGCAGAAATAGATGATTTTGATGTTGGAACTTCTAGTGAGCATAATTGTGCAATTACGCCTCTTTGTTCTTTCTTTAGAAGCTTTGTCATGCCATTAGAGCTTATTATCCTTCCTGGCTTCCCTTCAATACCCCGTAATTCGACTTCCTTTCCTTCTGAAAAGAATTTCAAGAAAAGTTCTTGAAAATTAAAAGCTAGCGTCCCCAAAGATTGTAACCATTGTACTCCTAGTACAACATCAGCACCTCCCATAGGAATGGAAAGCATTGGACTAGTCAATACATATTCCCCCATGGTTAGCTTGATATTATGGCATTTTCCCGAGCAATTTATAGTTCCTCCATTTGCAACCATCACTTGAAATTCTGGTGCTGGGTATAGGAAACAATTTAATTCCTTGGCTACCTTACAATGAATAAAATTATGGGTGCTACCTGAATCAATCAACACTATTACCTTTTTCTTCTTGATATGTCCTTCTATCTTGAGAGTTTGAGGAGTGGTAATTCTTTCCAATGCATTACACGATATGGTCGGACTCATTTCTTCCTCTTCTAGGGTTGGTTCCTGGTGTATATCCTCTTCTTGTTCATTTTCTTCTTCCTCTTCACAATCTATGTAAAATAATTTCTTCTCAGCACACTTATGACCTTTAGGGTATTTGCTATCACAATTGTAGCAAAGCCCTTTTGCTCTTTTTTCTTCCAATTGTTGCGGTGTCAACCTTTTAGGTTGTTGAAATCTAGGAGTAGCAACACTTCCCTCTTTATACAAGTGAGTGGTAGGCTTCCTTGTCGCCATAATTTTACATTCAATTTTTCTTGCCAACCTGAATGTCTTCTTCAATGAATCGGGTTCCAAAATGCGAACTTCATGTTGGATGTTATCCTTTAAAGTACCTATGAAGAGATCAATTTTGTGTTCCTCTGGAATATCAGTTACCCTTATATTCAATTTTTGGAAGTCCTCAATGTGCTCCCCCACTAAACCCTTTTGTTTGAGATTTATCAATTGGCTAAAGAAGGTGTTGCTCTTTGTATCCTCATAATTTGCTATCATTTCCTCCATAAAAATTGACCAAGTGACAATTTTTTTACGGGAGCAAAGCCATTGATACCATAAAAATGTATTTTGTTCTAAATATAAATTTGCAATGCGTACCTTTTGTGTGTTTTGCACATTATCGAGATCAAAATATTGCTCCATCTGTAGTATCCATGTTACAGGATCCTTTTCATCAAACTTCCTCATATCCATTTCTAGAATATGGTGGTTCTTCCCGCCAACATTAGAGTTTATGAAATCATGATTAGAATTTATTTTGTTCTCATCATGAGTTTCCTCTACTATCTTTTCACCATTAGGAAACATTTGTTGTATCAACTTTGTCAAACCTTCCATCTATGCTTTTAGATCATTATTCATGTTTTCCATCTTAGATTCCATGCCAGCTTCCATGCCATCCATCTTAGCTTCCATGCCATTCTTCAAATCATCCATCTTAGATTCCATACCTTTCTTCAAAACTTCCATGTCATTTTTTGTTGCTCTTTGCGAGAGTGAAATTTGTTGCACTTGCTCTTGTAATTTTGATATGTCATGTTGCCATTCTTCATCTTCATGAGTCATAGTAGAGCCTTCGAAAGGCTTAATGGGTGTTGAATTCTTTTTAGGGGCCATTTTTGAATCCAATACTGATATTTATTCTATAATATGCCCTTGGAATCAATTCAACTTGATTGTTCAAACAAGACTTATGCAATTAAGAAAAACAAATACACACCTTTTACTTTCTTTTGAGGAGCTCAATATTGAAATTGACTTATCTCTATAATTTCATATCCTTAATATCTAAAATTCAGCCCTGTAGTAGTCCTCTGAAGCTTCTTTCAAATGCCATAGATCTGACTTGATTTGGATTCTTCAAGGCAAAGTTATGTCCAATCTCCCACAATGACCTAATTATGGACTGGTTCAGTAGAGCGAACTTGTACGACTTGCCACATGTTACTGTTTGCTACTTTGTATCTAAAATTTATAGACAGGAAAATACAGTTCATGTACTTCCAGTCACTTTTTATAGAATTCCAATCCGATGCTCAAAGAGAGAGTTATGAAGATTTTCCCACGATCACCTCTTTGAGATGAAATTCGGGAGCTTGAAAAAGACCTATCTCAAACAATATTGTGAACCAAGCTCTGAAATTTTGCGAGGATGTTCCTTAGGATTTTAGCTTCATGCTCTAAAAATTTCAGCTTCTGAACCTTTGTAGAAACAAAGTTATAGCTAAAATTCCGCGATGACTTTTTTAAGTGAAATTAAGGAGCCTGCAAAAAGACCTAACTTCCACAGATCATATCTCCGAAAATATTGCAAACCAAGCTCTGAAAGTTTGCGACGATGTTCCTTAGGATTTCAACTTCGCACTCTAACAATTTTAGCTTCTTAACCTTCGTAGAAAAAAAGTTATAGCAAAAATTCCACGATGCCCTGTTTGGAGCAGCGAAACCCTAGAATCCCAAGCTCTAATACCAAATGTTGTGAAACTAGCTCCAAAAATAGAAGAAAAGAGATATCAATGCCTTAGAAATAAGCCACTTCAAGGGGGCAACCTCTAATACATTACATGAATGAATAGTTCTTGGATGATTCAAATTACAAAACCTCCTTTCTATATATAGGATTCCATGGGGCCACAATGTAATCCTAGTGGGGCTACAATGTAATCCTTGCCTACCTAACAATAATAATTTAAGGGCACAATAATAACAATATGGGGGTTACAAGGATACAATAATAACAATAAGGGGGTTACACTAACAACAATAAGGGACTATACTAGTAATATAGGGACCTAACATATCCCTTAAGTAATCATCCATACCAACCTCTATTTGATTGCCTTTATTGCCAGCTTGTGAAGAACTATTATTGCTATAGTCATTCCTAATTGGTGAATCTGGACATAGCGGGAATTGAATTGGTGGTTGATTCAATCATTCTTGGTATCGTTCCTCTCCAATTTTTTCTCTTAATTCAGTCTTCTCTCGATTTGACATTTTCATGGGGTGCAACGGAAGATGGTAGGTAGGTCACTCATCATCACTAAAATCCTAATAATAAAAAAAATAAAATTGAACATGATTAGTACAAAATATATGATATCAATTAGTAACCATGTTGAAAATATTGCATGATTATAAATCGGTTTGACGTTGAAATAATTACATTAATAATCAATATACTAAACAATTATAATTATTACCATCATTGTCCCGGGAACTTGGCTAGAAGATGAAATATTGTTACAATTGGCAGGGTGAAGCAGCTATCCATTTTCATCTACCAAATACGCCTTGCGGTCTGCAGCTCCTGATCAGAGCTTCCAACGTTTTGGAGCTATTTGAATATTTTGTGCATCTAAACTCGATGCTGAATCTGCATCATGAACCTGCAAATTTGTATACATTATAAATTTAATTAAGCTATGCATGATTGACATGGATAAAAAACATAAATTCAATTAGATAATTAAAATATAAATAAAATATGAAGTAAATATTACGTCTCGATATGGATAGGGAGAACTCTGCGATGGAATTTGAGAAATATTATGGAATGAGCTGGATTTTGAAGAATTGTCCATTCGATATAATTATGATATTTTCTTCCTGCATTTGAGCAAAACAACAATAAATTTTGGTGCACACACCTAAAAGTAATTTCAGTGCCTAATGTACAAATCACTGCACTAGTGCGTTTTTGGTAATGCGCACCTGTGTCGTTTTATACACAGACGCACTGGTGCTCTTCGATTAAGGGACACACCGGTGATGAATAACCGCAAATAAAAAAAATGCAACTCTATTTTCTTTAAGTGAAAAAAAAGTGGTAAATTGAAAAATGGGCGACAAAATATTTTCGAAAATCTAATTTCATAAAACATTTCTTTAAATACTAAACAAATTTCATTATTTCACTAGTTTTGCAAAACATTTCAACCAGAGATTTGTAGGAGACATACCTGGAGTAAATAGAGCATGAGAGCACTCTGGAGAAGGGAAATACGTTCAAACAAAAGTATTCAGACAATCAAAATTCCAAACCTCTGGTGATTCAAACCCTATAGCATAAAATTTCAAACGATTTCGTGAATAAATTTTATTGTTTTTTTAATTTTTCGGCAATTTTTTTTATGCAATAAAAGAAAAAAATCAAAGTTTATTGTTGTTTTTACTTTTTCAGTAGTTTTTTTTATCTAGAAAAAGAACAAAATAAAAGTTAATTGTTTTTTTTACTTTTTTTCTGCTGTTTAAAAATAAAAAATAAAAATAAAAAAATCCATTTTTAGAAACAAACTCTAGATTCTTTTTGTTTTTGCCCTTTTTTCTCCCTCTTTTTGTAATTTCAGAATTAGGGCTTTTCAATTTAGATTTATAGGGTTTGTATTGCTAAATATAAGTGTAAGACATCCAACCCACGGGACGAATTGCATAGTCAGATCCCAATCCATATCAGCCCTTGCATGAATTAAAAAAAAAACAGATTTTTTTTCATCGGTGCGCCCAACGTAACCTAGTGCATCGGTGCGTTGTATTATCCTAGAGCACCATGAAAGTACTATTATAAAAAATTAAAAAAACAAAATATTTTTTTATCAGTATGCCATATGTAAAATATGGCACCGGTGTGCTATCTCATTATGGCACATCGTGAACATGCTATTTTGTACAAAACAAATCAATTTTAGAAACAAACCCTACATTCTTTTTGTTTCTGCCCTTTCTTCTCCCTCTTTCTGTGATTTCAAAATTAGGGCTTTTCAATTTATATTTATAGGGTTTGTATTGCTAAATATAAGCCTAAGACATCCAACCTACAGGACGACTTGCATAGTCGGATCCTAATCCCTGTCGGCCCTTGCGTAAATTAAAAAAATGGTTTTTTTTTCATCGGTGTGCCCTACGTAACCTAGCGCACCGGTGCGCTCTATTATCCCAGCGAATCGCGAAAGTAAAGTGATAAATAAATAAATAAATAAATATTTTTTTCTCAGTGCACCATATGTAAAATATGCCACCAGTGCGCTATTTCATTATGGTGCACCGCAAATTCTTTGTTTCGCAAAAAAAAAAAAAAATCCATTTTAGAAACAAACCCTACATTCTTTTTGTTTTTTCCCTTTCTTCTTCCTCTTTCTGTGATTTCAGAATTAGGGCTTTTCAATTTAGATTTATAATTTTTTTATCGCTAAATATAGACCTAAGACATCCAACCGATGGGATGATTTGCATAGTCGAATCCCAATCCATGTCGACCCTTGCATGAATTAAAAAAAACAGATTTTTTTTTCATCGGTGCGCCCAACGTAACCTAGCGCATTGGTTCTCTGTATTGTACATGCGCACTATGAAAGTACAGTGATAACAAATTAAAAAACATTTTTTTTTAATCAGTGCGCCATATGTAAAATATGGCACTGATTTATGCTACAAAAACCAACACTAGACGATTTTTATTATTTTATCTGTGTTAATCGGTGCGGTGGTTGACATGTAACGCACCAGTGCTCCTTGTTGACATAGAGCACTGTACGGTCTATTATACTGTTTGTGAGGTGCATTTATAAGAACCCCACGCACCGACGTCGGTGCGTACACCATGAATGGCACACCAGTTTCTTGAGATTTTTTTTTTTACCTGAAAATTTGACAATTTATTTATAAATATATCAATGAATGATATGGTATAGGTTTGAGATTGATAAAGAAATTACTAACAAGAGATCAAGTAACAAAAATACTGATAACACATCAAGAAAAACAAAAAAGACAAGTTCTTTGTAAATTCTTTACAAATAATATTATTTTTGAATTATATGTAAGTTTAACTAATATGTATTCTTTACTATGTATCATGCAGAGCCAAAAAATGACGAAGCTCGATAAGATTATTTCTAATCTAGGACCAGAAGAGCGTAAAAGCTTGATGGAAAAATTGCAAAAGGATGAATCAGGTGAATGAAAAAATACCATCGATCCAATATGAGTTTTTTTTTTTTTAATTTTCATTAATAATATAATTAAAATTATTAGATAACATGTGTCAAAAAATCTATTAATTCACATCTATTTAATGTTCTACGGGGACCAACAACTCAGAAAATGAATGTTGTTCTAAGAAAAGAAAAAAATAGAACATGCAAATGAAAATGAATTGCTCCTTAGCTCATTTGGAGTGGTGTTGGAGGTTAACGAAAGGGAGAAAAACTTTTACTAAAGTTTGAGGGATCTAGTGGAACGAATGTATAAACATTCTTTCCACTTACAATAAAAAAACCAATCTAATGATTCCAAGAACCAAATTTTATTTAAACTACAGGAACAATTTCCAGAGAATTGGTCAATGAGACATATTAGACTTTTAATAGCAAAAATGTACGACAACAAAAAAGAAGGAATGAAAAAGTAATATTCCTTTAAATGTTTGTCTAGAATTATTTATAAATATCACTTTTGTTATATTTACTTTTCATATATCAATATAAAAATTAAATAGTTTATTGTCATGTTACATATTCAAGAAGATTATGAAAATCTCAAAATATGAATGAGTTGATATCAGAAATATGCCAGTAGAAATGTCTAAAAAGGTGTACAAGGAGATGGTCAAAGAAATGGAAAAAATTGCATCGTAGGAGGAGCCATCTCAAGAACAATATGCTTCAAACACTACAAGGAAAAGACCCTCTAGTGGATATTTTTGAGGAACCCCTTATAAAAATACCCCAAACATCCGTTTCTAGCGAAGGTTACTAGGGGAGGTTGGTGGGCGGAGGTTTTTGTGGATGTATTTCATCCGGTGCACTCATAACCATAAAACGCACTAATGTGTTCAACACAAGAAAGCACCAGTGCATTCAACACAAGAAAGCATTAGTGCGCACAAATATTGGCACACCGAACACCGTGTGCTCTGTACAAACCCGCCTAGTGCGTTGTATTTATGTAGCACACCAGTCCTTTACAACACTTACACACTGGTGCCTCATCAAAAGCGTGCAAAAATAGAAACTGCTTGGCGCAGAATAAAGCAAAAGCACCACTGCACCCTTAAAATCCCGCGCATCGGAATATGGTTAAATAAAAAAAAAATTACAGCAAAAAAAAAATGCACAAAACATTGGCACACCAGACACCGTGTGCTCCGTACACACCCAACCAGTGTGTTTTATGTCTGTAGCGTACTGGTTCTTTACAAAAATTCCCGGTGCGCCCGATGCGGAATTAAGAAAATGCATTGGTGTACCCATAAACCATGCACATCGGAACAAGGTTAAATAAAAAAAAATTACGGCCAAAAAACCGCACAGAACATTGACACACTGGACATCATGCGCTCCGTACAGACCCGCCCAGTGTGTTTTATCACTGTAGTGCACTGGTGCATTACACAACGTCCGCACCAGTGCCTCATAAAAAGCGCGTGAAAACACAAACCGCCCGGTGCTAAATGAAGAAATGCGTCGGTGCACCCTACGCATCAGAACGGGGTTGATTGAAAACAAAAATTACAGCCAAAAAAATGCACAAAACATTGGCACATCGGACACTGTGCGCTCCGTACACACCCGCCTAGTGCGTTTTATTACTATAGTGCACTGGTGCTTAACACAACATCGACACCGATGCCTCATAAAAAGCACGCGAAAACAGAAACTGCCCGGTGTGGCATGAAGAAACGCATCGGTGCTTTACACAACGTCTGCACTGGTGCCTCATAAAAAGCCCGCGAAAATAGAAGCCACCCGGTGTGGAATGACGAAACGCACCGGGTCGCCCATAAAACCCCGTGCACCAGAACAGGGTTAAATAAAAAAAAATTACAGCCAAAACACCGCATTTTTCACTTTTGTCAGTGCTACAGAGCTCTCAATCACCAGTGCAATTTATCCTTGTCTAAGCTGCCCTGAAATCGGTGCTCCCATTGCACTCATTGCAAGCACTGCTGCTGTGCATTGCCCACCAATCTCTAGCTTGAAATTTGCAAAACGGTGGACAAATTTACTTTTGCAAATTCTACAGCCAATATGCCTCCTCAATGGGCAAATGTACAGGTATTTTTCTTGGCTTTCCATAATTAAGCCTTTTAGTGGATTAGAATTTCAAATAACCTTAAAATTAACCATTTAAAAGAAAGAAAAAAAAATTGCTGCATGGTGCGCTCGAGCCATTTGGCTCACACTAGTCCGCGGTGCTGCCTGTAAATTTACAGGCCGCACCACAACTGGTGCTAATGGTATCCACACCAATTCTGGGACGGTATCGATAGGCGCACCGTGTTATTTAAAAAAAAATTAAAAAGTGCGGTGCGGTCATTTACCAAGCCGCACCATTGACAATGTGAGATCGCGGCATCACGGTGCATTGACTGAATTAGCCACCCCGAGGTAGGTAATGTTGTCAGCGCACCACATACCGCATTTCGACATGGTCAACGGTTTGGCTTGGTAAACCGGTGCTAACAGTATCCACACCAGTTCCGGGGCGGTACCGAAGGCGCACTGTGTTATTTAAATTTTTTAAAAAAGTGCAGTGCGGTCCATTACCCGGCCGCACCATTGACCTAGTGGAATTGCACCGACACGGTGCGTTGACTAAAATAGCCGCCCCAGGACGACTATTTTTGTCAGCGCACAAATTTTTGTATTTCGCCTACGTCAACGGTGCGGCCTTGTAAAAGACCACACCGTTCACTGTGTCATGACGGCAGGAGGTCAGTCTGCTGACTTAACTATACACCCCGAGGCGTAGAGTTTGTTCATCGCACTGCCCTCTTGATACCGTACATAGTCAATGGTGTGCTACAAATTTTCTAGAGCACCACCCTGTTGTACTAAATATTATTAGGTGCACCGAAGCCAGTGCGCTCCATAGAAAGACGCACTAGAACTGGTGCGTGATTGTGTTTTTGGCACACTGACCGTTATTTTATTTTTTTTCAAAAATATATATATATATATGTTTATTTCTAAATACATGTCTCATTTAATAAAAAAATTGCATTTAATATGTCAATCATTCAAAGACGTGAAAGGAGAGAAGAGGGGGAAAAACAACAACAACAGGCAGAGCAGTATAACATGGTTCGCCTATGGGAGACACGAGAGAGGGAGAGAGATGCGTACCCTCACCCTATTATAGCAGCGACGCAGGGGCTCCTAAGGCAAGTAGGCCTCCTCAAGTTCTATGAGTAGGCTACTTACCTAAAGGGCCATAGTTTGTTTTTGAAACATCTTATCCGAAGGCGGAATGCCCAGCAGTAGGCTTTTCGGGTTGGTATCAACCAGTGGTACACGCCCATTGAGGAGGATATATATTTCATTACAGGGCTATCGAGAAGAGGGGTGGATTTTCCCTCGTTCCCAGAGGTTCCAGCTAGCTTTGTAGCAGGGAGTCAGTTTGCTTACTCCCAAAGATACATTGGAGCAAATGTACTATCTTCTGCAGATTTTCGGGTCGCTGGAGGTCAGTTACGTATTGGTGCATTTGGTAGGGAGGAGGTGTAGTGTCTCTCACTTATCATTTTGACCATTTCACACAACACTAGTGATGGAAAACACATTAGTTGCTCGCTTTTATATTATGTTGATTATTTAGTACCAGAGCCATGACTTGTCAGGTGGTCTGCCATTTTTTGCGGCAGTTCTGTACATCCTTAGATGGATGTCATGCTCATGCATAAGGGAGGGTGAACTTCCCTTTTTCTTCAGAGCTTTTTTGTTTATTTTTTTAGAGGTTTCTAGAGACGAGGCCTAATTTTTTTTGGCAGCCTCGCAGGCCAATGTTTGAGGCACGTATACACGTGGGGGCAGATGATGCATAAGAGGGACGAGACTCTATTTCCAGCGAGGATATTGCATGATGCACTAGAGTTTCTAGCCAGTGTTGATGAGCATACCTTCATTATGGTCCCCTGTCCTTACACGGGTTTGGATTGGCGAGGGTGTGCCAACATCCTCTTCACAACGGATGAGCTGCTAGATGATAGAGGTAATATTACTATTCTAATTTTAATTAAATTTATTCTAGCATGTTCTTTAACTTGCTTTTATTAAATTGTGTAATGAAATTATCTAATTATTCTTGTGTACTTGTATATATTTTGTAGACATTAGCACTTTTGATGGCGACAACATGCCGACACCACCACATGATCCAGGTGTGGATCCTGATGACGATTAGGACATGCCAGATGCTGAGGATCATCAGGAGGTCGGTGCAGAGAGACCTGCTCCTACTGGTGTGTCGGTACCACCTTTTGCTAGCCGCGGTCGATTTGATGCTAGATATAGGATGGAGTTGGGTGACCAACTTAGTGCATTGATTATTGAGGCAAGCATCAGGCCCACTCATTACAGAGATATAGAGGCCAATGATAGGCTATTATAGATGTGGAGAGGCATGCCACGTGACATGTACAACCTTATGCAGCATTTCGTAGGAGTTACAACAGCTGTTATGCCACTGACGAGGACTGTTGCATGTTATAGGCGTGGTCGAGCCGCATCATGTGATGGATAGTCCACGAGCAGTGACTCATCATCTCATGATCATTCACCTCGCGCCACGCCAGATGAGCATGAGCCTCCACTAGCATCCAGTATCAGTCATCATGGAGATGAGGCTGGACCATCGGCTACGTCCAGTCAGCAGCCTGCAACATCCATCAGTTTTCATGATCATGAGTAGGATTGACCATTGACTGTCGAGGCTGCACCATTGACTGAGCAGGCCTCCACTTGTACTGATATTGATGTTATACTACCGCCAGTTGATCCATGACATTTATATTATAGTTGTATATTTTTAACATTATTCAGTTATATATATATATATATATATTATAGTCCATGTATTTTATGTTCATATTGAGGTTGTACTTAATTTACATGTTGGCGATCATCATGATGTGTATATTGTTAGGTCATTTTAGATATGTTCATTTAATGTGCAGCTTGCAGATAGATGTGTATGTGATAGCATGATTTATTTGACATGAGATGTATATTTGATGTTTGTGTTGTGATGATGTTAATATATAATGTTAATTGTGTTTTGTTAGATGATCATGATCACGATGATGTTAGCTATTTTGAATTGTAAAATTGTAATTCTAATTCTAATGCTAATTTTAATTGTAATTGTAATTGTATGTAAAATATTTGTTAAATTTTAATTGTATTAATGTTAAATGAATTTATTAAAATTTTTAAATTTATAAATTTGTAAATTTTAAATAATTGTAAATAATTTGACAAGCCAAACTTTTCTTTCAAGTTGTACAGTAACATCGTTGTGCCCAACTAGGTAGACTTTGACTAACCGCCAGGTCCAAAGGGAGGGGTGGTGGAAGCAAATTTAAGGCTTTCGAAAAAGGTGTCAGCGATATGAACATCATCCCCTAGTTGATCATGGTTTTGGAATGTATCTAACAACATTGTCTCCATGGAAGTCGTATCCCTTATGTAATCATCCATACCAACCTCTATTTGATTGCCTCCATCACCAGCTTGTGAAGAACTACTATTGCTGTATTCATTCCTAATTGGTGAATCTGGACGTAGCGAGAATTGAATCGATGGTTGATTCAACCATTCTTGGTATCGTTCCTCTTCGATTTTTTCTCTTAATTCAGTCTTCTCTCGATTTGACATTGTCGTGGAGTGCAACGAAAGATGGTAGGTAGGTCGTTCATCATCACTGGAATCCTAATAATATTAAAAATATATATATTTGAACATGATTAGTACAAAATATATGATATCAATTAGTAACCACGTTGACAATATTGCATAATTATAAATTGGCTTGACGTTGAAATAATTACATATTAATCAATATATATACCAAACAATTATAATTATTACCATCATTGTCCCGCGATTGTGGCTAGAAGATGCAATATTGTTACAGCTGACAGGGTGAAGCGACTGTCCATTTTCATCTACTAAATGCGCCTTGCGGTATGCAGCTCCTGATAAGAACCTTCGACGTTTTGGAGCGCCAGTTTGAATATTTTGTGCATCTAAACTCAATGCTAAATCTGCATGAACCTGCAAATTTGTATACATTATAAATTTAATCAAGCTGTGCATGATTGACTGCATGGATTAAAAACATAAATTCAATTAGATAGTGAAAATATAAATAAAATCTATGCAGCTCCTGATAAGAACTTCCAATGTTTTGGAGCGCCAATTTGAATATTTTGTGCATCTGAATTCGATGCTGAATCTGCATGAACCTGTAAATTTCGATACATTATAAATTTAATCAAGTTGTGCATGATTGACTGCATGGATGAAAATCATAAATTCAATTAGATAGTGAAAATATAAATAAAATCTGAAGTAAATATTATGTCTCGAGATGGATAGGGAGAACTCCGCGATGGACTTTGAGAAATATTATGGAATGAGCTGGATTTTGAAGAATTGTCCATTCGATATAATTATGATATTTCCTCCTAGCATTTGAGCAAAATAACAATAAATTTTGGTGCATACACCTAAATGTAATTTCGGTGCCTAATGTATAGATCACTG
The DNA here is from genome assembly GCA_034641835.2 of Pinus albicaulis. NCBI lineage: Eukaryota > Viridiplantae > Streptophyta > Pinopsida > Pinales > Pinaceae > Pinus > Pinus albicaulis. The sequence continues at coordinate 34,467 of JAXQQM020062870.1, forward strand.
CACCAGTGCATTTTCAGTAATGCGCATCGATGCCATTTTACACTCAGACGCACCGGTGCGGTTCGATTAAGGGACACACCGGTGACGAATAACCAAAAAAAAAAAAAAAAAAAAAAAAAAAATCTATTTTCTTTAAGTGAAAAAAAAAACGGTAAATTTAAAAATGGGCAGAAAAATATTTTTGAAAATATAATTTAATAAAAAATTTCTTTAAATAATAAAAAATTTTTATTATTTCACTATTTTTGCAAAAAATTTCAGCCAGAGATTGTAGGAGACATACCTGGAGCAAACAGAGCCCCAGAGCACTGTGGAGCAGGGAAATACGTTCGAACAAAAGTATTCAGACAATCATAATTCCAAACCTCTAGTGATTCAAACCCTGTAGCATAGAATTTCAAATGATCTCGTGAATAAAGTTTATTGTTTTTTTATTTTTTCTGCAGTAAAAGAAAAAAATCAAAGTTTATTGTGTTTTTTTACTTTTTCTGCAGTTTTTTTTATGCAGTGAAAGAACAAAATCAAAGTTTATTGCTTTTTTTTACTTTTTCTGTAGGTTTTTTTACTTTTTCTACAGTTTTTAGAAGAAAAAAGAAAAGAAAAAATCCATTTTTAGAAACAAACCATAGATTTTTTATTTTTTATTTTTTATTTTTATTTTTTTCTGCCTTTTCTTCTCTCTCTTTCTGTGATTTCAAAACTAGGGCTTTTCAAATTAGATTTATAGGGTTTGTATAGTCGTAAGACATCCAACCCACGGGATGAATTGCATAGTCAGATCCCAATCTGTGTAGGCCCTTGCGTGAATTTAAAAAAAACAATATTTTTTTTCCTCGGTATGCCTTGCGTAACATAATGCACTGGTGTGCTCTATTATACCAACGCACCGCAAAAGTACAGTGATAAAAAAATTTAAAAAACAAAATAATTTTTTTTATCAGTGCTCCATATGTTAAATATGGCACCGGTGTGCTATTTCAATATGGCACACCACGAAAGTGCTATTTCGCACAAAAAATCCATTTTAGAAATGAAACCTACATTCTTTTTGTTTCTGCACTTTCTTCTCCCTGTTTCTGTGATTTCAGAACTAGGGATTTTCAATTTATATTTATAGGGTTTGTATTGCTAAATATAGGCCCAAGACATCCAACCCACGGGATGAATTGCATAGTCAGATCCCAATCCATGTCGGCCCTTGCGTAAATAAAAAAAAGATTTTTTCATCGGTGCGCACTGCATAACATAGCACACCGGTGCGCTCTATTAGACCAGCGCATCGCGAAAGTACTGTGATAAAAATTTAAAAAAACAAAATATTTTTTCTCAGTGCACCATTTGTAAAATATGCAGCCGGTGCGCTATTTCATTATGGCGCACCACGAACGTTCTGTTTCGCAAAAAAAAAAAATGCACTTTTAAAAAATACAAATCCTACATTCTTTTTGTTTCTACCCTTTCTTATCCCTCTTTCTGTGATTTCAGAATTAGGGTTTTTCAATTTAGATTTATAGGTTTTGTATTGCTAAATATAGACCTAAGACATCCAACCGACGGGATGATTTGCATAGTCGGATACCAATCCATATCAGCCCTTGCGTGAATTAAAAAAAAAAATTGTTTTTTTTCATCGGTGTGCCCGGCATAACCTAGCGCACCGGTGCTCTTTATTGTACAAGTGCACCGCGAAAGTAATGTGATAAAAAAAATAAAAGAAAAAAATTATACCATTTGTGCGGTGTGTTTCGAAGACCCCCATGCACCGACATTGATGCGTACACCATGAATGACGCACCGGTTTCTTGAGATTTTATTTTTTACCTGAAAAGTTGACAATTTATTTATAAATATATTAATGAATGATATGGTACAGGTTTGAGATTGATAAATAAATGACTGACAAGAGATCAAGTAACAAAAATACAGATAACACATTAAGAAAAACAAAAAATGCAAGTTTTTTGTAAATTTTTTATAAAAAATATTATTTTTGAACTATATGTAAGTTTAACTAATATATATTTTTTACTGTGTATCATGCAGAGGCAGAAAATGATGAAGCTCAATAAGATTATTTCTGATCTAGGACCAAAAGAGCGTAAAAGCTTGATGGAAAATTTGCAAAAGGATGAATCAGGTGAATGAAAAAATACTATCGATCCAATATGAGTTTCTTTTTTTAATTTTCATTTATAATATAATTAAAATTATTAGATAACATGTGTCAAACAGTCTATTAATTCACATCTGTTTAAGGTTCTATAGGGACCAACAACTCAAAAAAGGAATGTTGTTCTAAGAAAAGAAAAAAATAGAACATGCAAATGAAAATGAATTGCTCCTTAGCTCATCTGAAGTGGTGCTAGAGGTTAACGAAAGGGGGAAAAAATTTTACAAAAGTTTGAGGGATCTAGTGGAATGAATGTATAGACGATCTTTCCACTTACAATAAAAAAACCAATCCAATGATTCCAAGAACCAAATTTTATCTAAACTATAGGAAGAGTTTTCAGAGAATTGGTCAATGAGACATGTTAGACTTTTAATAGCAAAAACGTACAATGACAAAAAAGAAGGAATAAAAATTAATATTCCTTTAAATGTTTGTTTAGAATTATTTATAAATATCACTTTTGTTATATTTACTTTTCATATATCAATATAAAAATTAAATAGTTTATTGTCATGTTACATTTTCAAGAAGATTATGAAAATCTCAAAAGATGAACGAGCTGATATCATAAATATGCCGGTAGGAATGTTCAAAAAGGTGTACAAGGAGATGGTCAAAGAAATGGACAAAATTGCATCGTAGGAGGAGCCATCTCAACAACAACGTGCTTCAAATGTAATATGTAATCATTGAATTTTTCGATAATTAGGCATATTAAATAAACAATTTAGCATTAAATATTAATTTTGAAGTATTTTTTTTGCAGAAAAGAAAAGAAAATGGAACTCATTCAGCACAAAACAGGACGACAAGGAAGAAAATGGTTGATATCTAAGTTAGTGAGTAATTGTTACTTCCTTATAACAACTTAACTAGATTTCATTTTTGTATTTTTTAAGTTTTTTTATAAAAATCATCATTGAATGTCTTCAAACAGGTGCTAACATACAAAGAAGAACCATCAGAGGAATTGATTGATATTGGGTTAAATATGGGTTGTGAGTATATGTTGGCATATCATAAATTAATTGTGGAATTTGTAAGCATCTATCGATCTTGTTTTACTTAGCTCCATCTATAATTAATAGAACAAAAAAATATTTTTATATTAAATATATGATTTGTTATGGGGTATAAAACTTGCAGGAAACGAAGTATGGAACTGCGCCAATAGATGAAATTTTGAAAGATGGAATGGTACATGGTTTTGAAAGAATGTGTGTAGTTTATGAGTCAATTGTTGCTATGGTGCGTTACTTTTCTTTTCGGTTTACAGTGATGTCTATTATTTAATATTGAAATTTTTATTATTCTCACCAATGTATATATACTCACTTCAGTTTATTTTTATGTTTGTAGATGGAAGGTGAAGAAGAAGAAAACAATCAACACCGTGAACAAAACATTCCTGAAAATAACCCAAGTCATGGAAGTAGCTCTAGCAGTGACGACAGTTCAAGCGAAGAATGATGATCACTATGTTTGGATATCAAAGCAAGGCATTGTATTTTTTGAAATATGTCTGTGAAATCAGACATTTTTTTTAATGTAATGGACATAGTGTCCCAATTGAAAGACAAAGGGATACCAATAACTGTCTCATTTTGTATGACAAAGACTGTCTTATATATATATATATATATATAATAATAATAATAAAATATGTTTTTATTTATTCTATTGCGTTCTCCATTATCGTTCTCAAATTCACTAATAAAAATTTAAATCATATGAATATTGTTATAAGATATATATGTGTCGACTTTTGATGAATAATGAATTTTAAAAAACCACAATAATTATGATATGATATAACAAATTAATCCAAACATCACATTCAAATGCATTAATAAAAATTTAATTAATGTGAATATTGTTATAAGATGTGTCACCTTTTGATGAATAATGAATTTAAAACAATCACAATAATTGCACTGTCACAGGTCGATGTTTCTAAAAAATACAAAATGAAAACCAGTGCGTGTCAGTCACTGTACACCGGTGCATTTCTACGACCTATGGGAATTGCACGAATACCGATAACAATTATAAATCTCGGTGCATTTGTGTGTTACTGTGCACGGGGTGTTTATGTGTCTATAAGCACCAGTGTCGTTGTACGACCTATGGTTACCCCATGAATACCGATACCAATTATAAATCTCGATGCGTTTCTATGTTACTGCGAACCAGGGCGTTTATGTGTCTATACACACTGGTGCATTTGTACGACCTATGGGCACAGCATGAATACCGATACCAATTATAAATCTCAATGCGTTTGTGTGATATTGTGCACCACTGCGTTTCTATAAGTCTACGCACTAGTGTGTTGATACGACCCATGGGCACCGCACAAATCCCAAGACCAATTAGAATGGCCTTGTGGATTGTATCACCAACACTACGCCTGGTGCGGTTTTATACCTTGATAGCCCAGTGCATTCTCCTTCGATTGCCCTGGGGCACCTCCTACATGTATGCATCAATGTGTTAAAGCCATAATAGAGCACCAATGAAAAAAAACATCTGTAATAACCTCGGCCGGACATTTTTTTTAGTTTTGTTGAATTTCCATTAAAATCTCTGCCAAAACCTCCGTAACCATAAACAGATGTTGTAGCAAATGTTTTTTTGACAATTTTGGCCAATTTTATAACACTAAAAACCTCCTTTATAACCTCCGCTAGAGGGTCTTTTCCTTGTAGTGAAATGTAATATGTAATCATTGAATTTTTCGATCATTAGGTACAATAAATAAACAATTTAGCATTAAATATTTATTTTCAAGTATTTTCTTGCAGAAAATAAAAGAAAATGGAACCCATTCAACACATAAAACAGGACGACAAGGAAGAAAATGGTTGATTAAGTTTGTGAGTAATTGTTACTTCCTTATAACAACTTAACTAGATTTCATTTTTGTATTTTTTAAGTTGTTTTACAAAAATCATCATTAAATGTCTTCAAATAGGTGCTAACATACAAAGAAGAACCATCAAATAAACTGATTGAAATTGGGTTAAATATGGGTTGTGAGTATATGTTGGCATATCATAACTTAATTGTGGAATTTGAAAGCATCTATTGATCTTGTTTTTCTTAGCTCCATCTATAATTAATAGAACAAAAAATTCTTTTATATTAAATATATGATTTGTTATGGGATATAAAACTTGTAGGAAACAAAGTATGGAACTGCGCCAACAGATGAAATCTTGAAAGACGGCATGTTACATGGTTTTGAAAGAATGTGTATAGTTTATGAGTCAATTATTGCAATGGTACATCATTTCTTTTCGATTTACATTGATGTATATTATTTAATATTGCAATTTTCATTATTATCACCAATGTATATACACTCATTACAATTTATTTTTATGTTTGTAGATGGAAGGTGAAGAAGAAGAAAACAATCAACACCGTGAACAAAACATTCCTAAAAATAACCCAAGTCATGGAAGTAGCTCTAGCAGTGACAACAATTCAAGCGAAGAATGATGATCACTATGTTTGGATATCAAAGCAAGGTATTGTATTTTTTGAAATATTATCCTGTGAAATCAGACATTTTGTTTAATATAATGGACATAGTGTCCCAATTGAAAGACAAAGGGATACCAATAACTATCCCATTTTGTATGACAAAGACTGTCTTATATATATATGTGTGTGTGTGTGTGTGTATTATGTTTTAATTTATTCTATTGCGTTCTCCATTGTCACTGTGAAATATATGGATGATTAAATATTACAATGAAGAGATGTGAAATTTGATGATATGATATAACAAATTAATCCAAACATCACATTCAAATGCACTAATAAAAATTTAATTCATATGAACATTGTTATAAGATATATATGTGTCGACTTTTGATGAATAATGAATTTTAAAAAATCACAATAATTATGATATGATATAATAAATTAATCCAAACATCACATTCAAATGCATTAATAAAAATTTAATTAATATGAATGCTATTATAAGATGTGTCGACTTTTGATGAATAATGAATTTTAAAAAATCACAATAATTGCACTATCATAGGTCGATATAAACAATATAAAATGAAAACCGGTGTGTGTCAGTTACTGTACGTTGGTGTGGTTATATTCTGAAACGCACTGGTGCGTTTTTACAACCTTTGGGTAAAGCAAAAATACCGATACCAATTATAAATTTCGGTGCGTTTGTGTGATACTGCGCATCGGTGTGTTTATGTGTCTATACGCACAGGTGCATTTGTACGACCTATGGACACCACATGAATATCGATACCAATTATAAATATTGGTGCGTTTGTGTGATATTGTGCACCAGTACGTTTATGTGTCTATACGCACCGGTGCATTTGTACGACCTATGGGCACCGCACGAATATCTATACCAATTATAGATCTCAGTGCATTTGTGTGATACTGCGCACCAGTGCATTTCTATAAGTCTACGCATCGATGTGTTGATATGACCTATGGTCACTGCACAAATCCCAAGACCAATTAGAATGGCCCCATGCGTTGTATCACCAACACTACGCCTGGTGCGGTTTTATACCTTAACGGCCTAGTGCATTCTCCTTCGACCGGCTCGGGGCACCTTCTACATGTATGCATCGGTGCGTTAAAGCCCTAGTAGTGCACCGATGAAAAAAAACATCCATAATAACCTCCGGCCGCCCATTTTTTTTTAGTTGTGTTGAATTTACTTTAAAAGCTCTACCAAAACATCCGTAACCATAAACAGATGTTGTAGCAAATGTTTTTTTGACAATTTTGGCTAAATTTATAACACTAAAAACCTCCTTTATAACCTCTGCGAGAGGGTCTTTTCCTTGTAATGGCAATTCTGACCTGGTAATAACCACTACACAAATCCAATTTGGTGAAATAGATAGCATTCTTTAATTGATCTAACAAATCATCAATGCGAGGGAGAGCATATCGATTTTTCACTGTGAATTTTTTTAGCGCCCGATAATCCACACACATCCTCCATGTGCCATCCTTCTTGGGTACTAACACAATTGGCGAGCCGCATGGAGAAGTACTTGGCCGGATGAACCCTTGGTTCAACAATTCCTATACCTGCTTTTTGATCTCCTCCATCTTGATAGATGACATCCTGTACATACCAATGTTTGGTAATGGATCATCATGCTGCAAATGGATCTCATGTTGGATTTCTCATTTCAGAGGCAATCCTCTAGGTTCATGAAACAACTCATCATAGTTAGAAATAAATTCACATAATTCATGTTTATGAATTGATCACATCCTTGGAAAGCGTCAGTTTTTTCTGCATCTTTTTCTCTCACAACCATGAGAAAACACCCCTTGCTGGAATTCACCAATCTCTTCATCTATCCTACACTTGCAAGACTGGCACTGATCTTGGTTTGATGAGCTCTTACAATATACTCTACCCCATCTTTTGTGATGGTATTTATTTTCATGTCGAAATAAAACTTTTTTCCTATTGTAAAGATAGGTACTCCCTAACAAAATACCATAGATATCCAATGGTATGATTTCCAGTTCTACTTCATCCACAAGTTTAGAAGCAATTACGAAATTAACCTTACACTACTTGGTTACATTTAAATTTACTTTGTCATGTATCCATCCAAGCGGATAAGGTTTCGGATGAGGCTTAACTTATAAGCCTAAATTTTTAACCAAGGATTCTGAGATTAAATTTTGTTGAGAGCCTGAATCAAATAGAGTTTCTACTTTTGTATGATTTATGACAACTCTAATATGAAACAACTCAATTCTCTTTTGTTCATTGGGAAGAGGCTCATCTGTTGAACTAGTGCTTCCATGTGATTCAAAATTAACATGAAGAGAAAGAGTATCTTTTGTGTCTGTTTCTGTGATCAATGCCTCATCGCCAAATTCAAATCCAAGGTCTTGTTGTGCGGTTGCTACTGTCTTTTGCTTACCCTTTATACCATATCTCTTTGGCTTCTTTTCTAGGTACAACTTCCAATAATGATCGTCATTGTGACCTTCCTTTTTGCAGTGAGTGCAATAAGGCTTTTCTCCTTCATCTTTCTTCATCAATGTCATCTTCTTTTCCTTTCCCTTTCCTTTCCCTTTGAATTTTCCATTTGAAGGTTTGAAAGGTGGTTTCTTTGAATGATCATATTTATCATTTTAGCCCTTGTTTCAAGATGAATGGCATTTACATTGGCCGAGTCAATAGTAGTAGGTTCAAACATTAACAATGAATGTCTAATGTAACTATGTAATGACCCAATATACTTAGTTACCACTTCAGGTGAATCTAATGAAATGCCCAAACTTAGTATTTGTTTTCTAAATTCCTCAGTAAAGCTTTGCACATTTTTTCCTTTACCTTGCCTTAGGTACTGCCACTCCATTAAGGATTTTTTATTATAACCCAAGGGACAGAATTGATCTTTAAGTGCAACAATAAAATTTGACCATGAGGAAAGAAGGTTACCCAAATACTACTGCTTTGAAGTTTTCTCTCCCACCAGATGAGAGCGGTGCCATTTAGTCGAAGAGAAGCCAACTAGATCTTTGCCTCATCTTTCACATTCTGTTGAATCCTACAGTAGAGTTCAAGCTGCCTAATCCAGTTGTTAAGTTTCTTTGCATTACTTTCACCATTATACATGGGTAGATAAAATTTGACATCTAACTTAAGGAAAGGTTTATTAGATGCATGTCCTAAATTCCTATGATGATGGTGAGAAGAGGAGGAAGAACTTTCACTCGTTGGAGGAGAAGGAGGTGGATCTGAATCTCCTCCATTATCTCGATGCCCTGAACCTTGTCCTTCTGAAGCATTCTCCCCTGCTTTATCTAGTTTCTCAAGTCTATAGAACAACTTCTTAGCCTGATCTGCCATGGTGTAGAAGGTCTTGTGAAAGTTTAGCTCTTCCTCATTTCGAACATCGTCATCCATGTTTCTTCTTCGATGCGCACGTCCTACTTCGGGATCAAAAGAATTTAGTGTCCCTTCACCTCTTCATAGCCTATTTTTAGTTAGCATACAAACATGCAATTCACATCTACAAACACCTGCTCTGATACCACTTGATCCAAAATATTTTTCTTTGAGATGTGTTAAATAATTACATGTAAAATTTTCATCTTAACCATGAAACTTTAAAGGCATAAACATAAGAAGAGAGAAGAACATAAAATCATGCAAGAAGACACAGAATTGATATCGGAGTTTGTCCAGGAGGGACTACGTCTCCAGGCTTTGCTCAATCAGTGGGGAGGCCCTCTTTCATTAAGTGGCAATAAAAATGATAGTACAAGCATAAATGAAAAATTACACCCTTATACCTCAATAGCTGAAAGTGCCTGAAAATTGGAGACCTCTGATGAATAAATGGAAAGCACCATCGGATTCATGGTGCCGAGAGGTGCAGAATCCATATAAAATTTACTTGATTCTGACAAAGTGAAAATCTGACTCCTCTGGAAATGGCTCAAATCATGGTTCTGCCCCCCACCTGCAAAGCGCTCATGGTTCCACCCTGTCTTGTACTTTGTGCCACTCTTGGCCTGCTTGGGCACACTTTTGAAATGCAGGTTTATATATTAAAAGTCGGGCATACTCCTTCCCTAAGGAGTCCGCTGGCTGAGTTGGTTGAGATCCTGCATTGGAGGGAGGGGGTCGAGTGGTCAAACCTTGCCCCTCCGTATTAAGTCAAAATTTTGTTTTAAAAACTGTGGCATGCCTTTTTTTAAAACCTCGACGTATAGAGTTAAATGCAAGTGGGTACGTTGTGGGGGGGCCGGGGGGGGGGGGGTGGAGCCCACATTGGGGGGGGTCGAGCCCGCATTAGGTGGCCTGCCCCATATCTCCGTCGGTTCCATTTTAAACACATGGAGTGTGGTTGGGTTGGGCGGTGGGGTTGACAACCCCCACTCGCCCACCCACCCATATTTAATATGTTGTTGCCATAGGTTGTGGGGGCGGCGGGGTCATGGCCGCCGACCCCCCTTATTTTAATACATTTGTTATATCCGTTGGATGGGGAGGGCGACGATCATGGCTCGCCCTCCATATATATATATATATATATATATATATATATATATATATATATATATATTATTTTCTTAAAACCAACTAATATTTTTAAAAATTCCGGAAATTGACCAAGGAGTCAATTTAATCGTCCCACAATTTCACTCGGAATCTGGTCGGAGTTGATCGAATTTCTGCAAAATTGTCACGTCCTTAAGTTGCCACATCACCAATTCAACCCTCAAACTTTTACTACTCCTAACTCCTTCATACAGACTCAGAATTGAGTGTCGTTTGCGTCGTTGGAATCAGAAAGATGAGATCTTCAGCTTGACACTAAGTTTGCCACATTTCTGACACTTTGATTTTTGAGCCTTTGTACTTAAACCACTAGTACTTGGACCTGTTCTATCCACCTGGATAACACATTGTGGAGGATGGTAGCAAGAGTTGAGTATTTATTGGATCTAAAAGTCTAGACATAATTGCAACCTATAAACATCACATGGAGTAATAAAGCTTAGAATGACAAATATACAACTATATGGAAACATTGGCAAACTTCTCAATATCTCTTTGTGCTCAAGATGATGTCATAGTAAAGTTCATATGTGAAATGAGTGACAAGATAATGGTCCTAATTTGATTTATATTTACGAAAATGGCATGCTCCAACTCAATAATGGTGGAATGATAAGATACAATGGAAATCGTAAATTCAGAGTAGGAATCCCTAAGCATAACATGATTGCATGATGAGAATGATGTGTTCCTCAATGCATATATCACCAATGATGACCTCCATTCATTGATCCCATTCCCATTTTTTAGTGAGTGGCAATCATTAAGTGGTTGATTTCATATTTTTCTCACACTACAATATGCTTTCTTTGGCATATACTTGTCACCTTTCCCAATGCAATATTAGCATGCCATATAAACAAGTGTTGAATCACTTACACTATACAAGGAGGAAGGTGGGATCAAATATTAAGATATATACAATGTTGGAGAAATGTAACAATCATTAAGTGGCAAATTTCATATTTTTTCGACAATACAAAATGCAAATAAAATGTCTTTCAGATTAATCACATCATTAGGATTAGGTCGACGTTTTGAACCAACTAATGTGGTTCATCCTCAGGACAAGGTCTCTCTGGCATATACTTGTCACATTTCCCACTACAACATTAACATGTCATATAAATGTTTCAAATCACTTACATTATATGAGGAGTGTGGGATAGAACATTAAGATATATAATTTTTTCAAGAAGTGCAAAAAATGCATTCACTTTATTAATAACCTCGAGAAACAAATTCCATAATGATAAAAAAGATTTGATATTTGTGGAGGGGTTTTCACGTAATAGACCTAGTTGTAAACATATATGTACATATATTTTATCTAGGCTAAACAACTAATATGGTTTTCGGTTGGAGAGACTGTAAAGACTAAGGTTGGAGAACTTAGTAATGTAAAATGTACATACACTCGCATATATTAATAAAATAACATCATAGTTGCAAAATACTAAACCAAAAGAGTATAGGAGGCTCAGATTCCATAAGAGGGAAAGGTGAAGAAACTACAATGAGAAATGGTTCCCAAGCCAAAGTCATATAACCTTAGCCTAAGGCCACTTTATGGGGATATAGATGCATATTACCTAAGTCTTAAAGGCACGATATATGCCTAAAGTCATGAATTGTTATTTATGTTATATTTCTAAAGTGAATGGAAAATTTTCTAAGTAAATTCCTAAGTTTTGGGAATTTATTTATTTGATTGAAATTTGCAAAAACCTAACATGCATATATAATCCTTATTTTCCAATGAAAGGGGGCCATTCTTGGTTGATTCTTAATACTAGAGCCATGTGTGAGCCTAGTAGCCACTGAAACCCTATATCATAGTAAACCTGGTATATCCTTGGTGGTATTTTGTTGCTAATTCTCCTTCGGTTTCCTTGGGAAAGGTTGGAGCCCTGTAGGGGAATTGAGTGGGTATGATTGCCTAATGTGTCACAGCATTATTGACCATTGCCATCTATCATTTCTATATGCATAAAGCGTTTGGGGCCTGCGTTGATTTCCTTGCAGAAATTTGGTTTACCAAAGATATGAATCCTTTAGTTGGGACCCAATTATTTATGCAAACCAGCTTGCATCCACCAACATATGACATGATTCTTTGTGATAGGCCTCAGAGAAAAACAGGTGGCATCCACCGACATAAAAGGCAGGTGGGAGTGGACGTGCATGAGTGGCGATTCGTGGTGTACCCATTCCGCATTTTACGTGTCTCCCCGTCAACCAAATGCTTTGAATAGACAATTCATTTCTTTTGACAGCGACGGGATCTTTAAGTCTTTGATTCATTATGCACAATAGTTGGCCGGTTTCTCTTTCCACTTTACCAGACGATTGGTTTCCCAACGTTATGTTCTCCCATGATCACAACAGACGTTATGTTGTCCCATTCTCTTCACGGTAACCCATTGGCATCGCCGGACGTAAATTTTACGACAACTTGATATCGTTAAATGCCACATTCATCAATAGCTTCATATCCTTAAATGCCATATTCATCAATTTGTTGAAAATTAGAATAGGAAGTGGACACAGTAGCCATGGATTTCAACTAAATGTTATGACAACTTCACATCCTTCAATGCCTTAATCAATCATTAAATTGTTATTTTTTTAACTTAATGGGCTTACCATCATAATGGTGGGATAAATTCCATTTTCTAATTTTATAATTTTTAAAAATCTATTATTATATATACATCGTGTTGAATTTGCATTAATATGTTCAATAACATTATATATATATATATATATATATATATATATATATTATTTAAGTTTAGATATATATAGATTTATATAATTATAGTTTAGATATATTTTAGTGGTTGATATTTATATATTTAGCACAATTATATGAATGAATGTAGTTTATATACAACAAGCATATAGTATACACAACAATATTATTAAATTTGGTTGATATACCATATTAATAAATATTAGGTGTATGGTAATGATTTAATATTAATATAATAATAATAATTATATAAGTACTCATTAGATTTTATAATATTAAAATATTGGGTATTAATATTAGAGTTTTAGTAATGTGTTTAGTATTGAGATTTTACTATAGAGTTTTAATATAGATAAGCGTAAGTTAAGTGTTCAGTTTTCAATTAACATTGAAACCTAATATTATAAATTCAATAATATATAAGTATATTATAAATTTGATTTGTGTTTATATAATTAGAGCTTAGACATATATCATTAGAGTTTGGATATATAAATTTTTCACAAATATTTGGCACAATTTTATGAGTAAGTATTAGTGTTTATACAATTATAATTTGGGTACTTATTTCATCATTGGGATTTATACAGTTAGAGTTTCAATATAAATTTGATTTGTGTCCATGATTTTTAGATCCCTAATTTTTTTACAAAGAATTTAGTCATTCTTATGGTGAAGGCATTTTAAGGATATGACAATTCTTTGTTTGTGGTTCTTCTAACTTGTCATTCGTACCATTGTTAAAGTGATTTTACATTACAACATATTAATCATGACATGCATGCTTCAATCTTTGATTTCTTAATTTTTCTTATCTGATCATTTTTTTTACATATTTCTTATCATATTATCTTTAATATTACAACTGATAGACCTAAGCAGATCCAATTCCTCTATAACCTTCAAATTTACAATACCTTCAAGCTTAGGTATACATAGTGTATTATAATAAATGAAAGGCATATCTCGGTAAGTAGCTTGGCCTTTTCTCAATTGATTAATCTAAGACCATTTATTTGCTTCAAGATACCATGGACTGCACAAGTTACACTTCAAATAAGAAACTACTATGATAGTTTTGAATGAGATGTTTCTGCAAGATGTATTTATATGCCCATGTCTTAAGAGGATGATAAGGGGTTTCATCTTAGTCTTCCTTTTTTTTGTATCATCACCAACCTTCTGTTAAGTGCTTACCTCTATATTCCATTAACCACCTTGTGTTTTCATCCACCAACTTGTCATCTCCTTAAATGCCATCAACATCGTGCTACTATTATGCTAATTTATATATAGTTTTTGTGATTCAACCAAGCACCAAATTTTTGCTAAGGTCCCAAATAACTTGTTATTCTCCTATTTAATCCTACAATGGCTATCAATTGGGATTCCACTACCACAAAAAAAAAACTCATGAATTTTGTATCCTACCATAGTGCAAGTCTTTATTTATTTTTAGAGAAGCAATAGTAGAATTGAAAATTGTAATCTCAGTGTTTCCTTCATTTTCCATTATAGGTACTCAAAACTTGGAAAATCACATGACTTTAGGCCATGTTTGCTAATAACCCATAAAGCTCTTTCTCCCCTCTCTTTTATCACAATAGAATTATCAATGTTTTTAGTGTTTCTATATCCAAATTAATAATCAAAATATCAATACTACTTATCAAGATGTTTAGAAGATGGGAATTTATGTTCTCTATGCTACTTAATTTTATGTTTATGGCATTGGCCCTCTAAGAGGTGTCAAGAATCATGTTTATAGAATCATCCTCATTCTCTCCACTCATTTTCCTTCCTCCTGTCAATTTGTTTATTGAGAATCCCTTCCCGTAATGCATTAAATTCTTTGTGCACTATCTTATGCCCTCTAATGTCCTAAAATTCCAACCACCGTACACAAGGAATGAAATGTTTGATATTAAAAGTGTTGGATGCAACACATAAACCCTACATAAGTGTCCCCAATCCTTTAATTCCCACCAACTTAGCCAATGAGGAACATGGAAGAGAATAAAACAGTGTAGGATGAGGAGTTGACATCGATGGTCACATCGCCAGTGACTTATCTTCATCCATGTAATAACTTATCATCCCTATATCTTTGTTTCCATTTATGGTCTAGAGAAAACCAAATTAATATATATCTCTTGAATAGTAATTGAGCTTGTGTTGTTATAGGTGAGTTTTTTATCACTTGAGACTTGAACCTAAAAGCTACTTTGGTAACATTATCCATTTCAAAAACATATCATATGTGTGATGGTTTTTATAATTGAATGCAAAATAGTCCTTCATATGTTTTAGTAGGATTAACAATAATTTAAAATTAACAACAAGAATAATTGTAAATTAACCTAACTAAACCAAACCTTATGTGTCATCTTGAGACACCAATGCCCTGCTTGGAATTTGGTCACATTGATCCAAAATATTTTGCTTTGAGATGTGTTAAAGAATTACATGTAAAATTTGCATCTTAACCATGAAACTTTAAAGGCATAAACATAAGAAGAGAGAAGCATATAAAATCATGCAAGAAGACACAGAATTGATATCGGAGTTCACCTAGGAGGGACTACGTCTTTGGGCACTGCTAAATCAGTGGGGAGGCCCTCATTCATTAAGTGGCAATAAAAATGAAAGTGCAAGCATAAATGCAAAATTACACCCTTATACCTCCATTGCTGAAACTGCCTGAAAATTGGAGACCTCTGATGAATAAATGGACAGCACCGTTGGATTCATGGCACTAAGAGGTGCAGAATCCATATAAAATTTTCCTGATTCTGACAAAGAGAAAATCTAGACCCTCTGGAAATCGCTCAGATCATGGTTCTGCATCTCTCCTGAAAAGTGCTCATGGTTCCACCTTGTCTCGTACTCCATGCCGCTCTTGGCCTGCCTTGGTGCACTTATGAAATGCAGGTTTATATATTAAAAGTCGAGCGGACTCCCAAAGGAGTCCGCTGGCTGAGTTGGTTGAGATCTTGCATTAGAGGGAGGGGGTCGGGTGGTCAAACCCCGCCCCCTTCATATTAAGTTGAAATTTTGTTCTAAAAACCATGGCATGCCTTTTTTTAAAACCTCAATGCATAGAGTTATATGCAAGTGGGTACGTTGGGGGGGGTCGGGCCTGCATTGGGTGGCCCACCCCATATCTCTAACAGCTCGGTTTTAAACACGTGGAGTTTAGTTGGGTTGGGTGGTGGGGTTGACAACCCCCGCCCACCCATATTTAATATGGTGTTGTTGTAGGTTGTGGGGGCAGTGGGATCATGGCCGCTGACCCCCCTTATTTTAATACATTTTTTATATCCATTGGATGGGGAGGGCGGGGGTCATGGCCCACCCTCCAAATATATATATTTTTTGATATTTTTAAAAATTTCAGAAATTGACTAAAGGAGTCAATTTAATCGTACCACAATTTCTCCCGGAATCCTAGTGGAGTTGGCCAGATTTCTGCAAAATTGTCACCTCCTTAAGTTGCCACATCACCAAGTCAACCCTCAAACTTTGACTACTGACTCCTTCATATGGACTCAGAATTGAGTGTCGTCTGCGCCGTTGGAATCAGAAAGATGAGATCTTCAACTTGACACTAAGTTTGCCACATTTCTGACACTTAGATTTTTGAGCCTTTGTACTTAAGCCACTTGTACTTAGACCTGTTCTATCCACCTAGGTCATTCCTCCCCACTGAAAAGCTTTTGGACCCCGAAAAGCCTTATCAATCAACAGGAAAGTGAGGGAATTGCTCCCTCACCTTATCCTTTTCAAGCCATTTAGCTTTACTTGGGTGCATCCCTTTGAAACCAACATGGAGATATTCCACATCTCCTCATCATGAAGTCATGGTTTGTCGATCGAGAATGATGTCTTCTGGCAATTAATCGAGATACTTTGGTGCAAACTAATCCATTGTAGGCACTGATCCTACCACCTCGGTGTCCATAATCAATGGTGGTTCATAAAGCTTCAGATTCTTGACATTCACGACTGAGTACATCTGCATGCATATAGGCAAATCAAGTTGGAAAGCATTGTTCCCAATCTTCTCCAATATGGTAAATGGACCATACCAAATTGGTCGCAATTTCTTGCCTTCCCCCTTCATTCGATCCTTGCTGATATGGAACCATACCTTGTCACCAACTTGAAATTGATGGTCGACTCAGTGCTTATCATGTCGGGCCTTATAGCGAGCCTGACTCTTTTCCAATTGCTCTTGCACTGCTTGGTGAATTGTCTGTATTTTTTGGATGAATCACTGTGCTTTGTCCCTATCATCACGTCCATTGGAATCTTCATCCCTTCCATAGATCATGCCAAACAGGTCCTTTGGTAAGTAACCAAAACATGTCTCAAATGGTGAGCATTGCATAGAGGAATGCACTGCTCGATTGTAGGCGTGCTGCACATATGGAAGATGCTCATCCCACAACTTGGTATGTTTGTTGCAATAGCCCCATAACAAGTGTACCACAGTACGGTTGATGACCTTTATCTATCCATCGGTTTGTGGATGGAATGTCATACTTCTCTTCAACTTGGTGTCCATCATTCACCACAATCTGGTCCAAAACTCTCCAAGGAAGCAAGAGTATCAAAAGGTGGCCACCTATAAATTTTGGGCAACCCAAAGTGGACCTTGTTGGCCACCTATAAATTTTGGTCTATCAAAAGGTCGCCAAAACATGTTTTCAGCCTTCAAGAAACACTTTCCTGGCCAAAATGTTATCTCTTGAAGCCTGTACATGATCTCATGCCCATGTCTCAAGGTTTTCACTGTTATTTCTCAGAAACTCAAAATTCTGCTAAAAATTCCATGAGAAGACTGCTGCAATATCCTCCTTCTTTTCCCCTTTTTCCTCTCAGAGACTAACCTTCATATTTTTCATCATTTTCCTTTGTTGTCCATTTTCCTCACCTTTCTTTCATGAAAATTTCCTTGCAGAGTTCCAAACTTCTTTCGAACTCTGTCGAAGCCCTCAGAAACCTTTGAAAATCATTGAAAATATGTGTAAAAAACCCATTTCTCTCTTAAGGGTTTAAGCCCCTTGGCCTGAGTTTCCAAACCACTTCCCCAATACGCCCTCATCATAAAAACCAAGCGCCAAACCCATGAAGCGCTAATCGCATCGAAAAGATTCAAAGTGTGCATGTTTGTGAGCCATTTTAAATGCCGATTGCGATCAGCCCCTTTGTCATAAGCCGAAGATCGTATTATCATTTCATCTACCCCATAAGCCCGCAATCGGGCGCTAAGCTTCTTTGAAAATCGTATCCGATGGGCGTTTTTCTTTGTAAAACTTGAAAACCCATTTTTTCCAAAGTTTGTTTTAAAATGCCAAAATCACGTGTTTAAATAAAATGGGTTGATCAAAAAGACCGATCGCGCAATCGCGATCGGAGAATTCACAATGGGTAGATCAAAAAGACCGATGCGCAATCGCATCGGAGAAGTTACAAATGGGTTGATTGAAAGACCGGGCCCGACTGTTCCGATTGCGATTGGCCCTAGTTATATAAAGCCCCGGGCCCATGGTACTCCATACACCCAGTGGCCTCGCAATCGGGCGCCAGCCTATCATATATATTCCGCCCGATCCACTCAAAACCTTGGTGTTTTTTCGAAATTTGTGGGTTTCTCACAAAGTATAAGGGTCTCGCCGGTGCAAAAAATCAAAGGATCGGGACCGTTGATCTAGACCCGATCTAACGACCCGCGCAAAATCGCAAGTTTCAAATCGCATCCCCTCTTCTGCGCCCCCCGATTGTGATTGCTCCGATTTAATCCCGTCCGTTCATTTCCCGCTGATCTGACGGTTATCGCCCAATCGCAAAGTTTCAATCGCAAGTTTCAATCGCATCCCCTCTTCCGCGCACCCCGATTGAAATTGCTCCGATCAAATTCTAGCCGTCCATCTCCCTGTTGATCGGACGAACAACGCTCAATCGCATCGCAATGTTTCAATTGCATGCTTTTGTGTGACCTACCGATTGCGATCCTCCGATTAAATCTGGGCCGTACATCTCCCTGTTGATCGGACAGACAGCGCTCAATCGCATCGCAATGTTTCAATCGCATGCTTTGTTGTGACCTGCCGATTGCGATCCTTCG
>JAXQQM020084001.1:0-21022 GCA_034641835.2 Pinus albicaulis
ACCATCGTGGAGCATGGGTACCGGACCTTATTCTGGGACTGGCATGGGAATTAACCCTCCATTGCCGTTCCTGGCTACCTTGGATCTGCCGGACGTTTCAAAGTTGACCAATGATCCGATTTCTCATAATCCATATTGGCCTCCGGTTCCAACCAAGATACCAGGAGATTGTCCCAAGTTTGAGGGCAAAGCTGGCGAAGACCCCCAGGCGCATGTGATGACGTATCACCTCTGGTGTTCGTCTAACTCTTGGACTGACGATTCGGTTCGTTTGCGTCTTTTCCAGCGTACGTTAACAGGAGCTGCTGCTAAGTGGTACATAGAGCTATCCCGTGGTATTTTTCGGGATTTCAACTCGTTAGCTATGGCTTTCCTCACGCATTTCCAGTTACCAGTCCGGTATGAGACCGGGACGCACCTCCTGTCTTCCCTGAAGCAGGACTCGGCCACTCACATCTCGGATCACATCCATGAGTGGCGGCGCCGTCGTCGACTGATCAAGTTTCACATACCTGATCAGATTTTGACTCACTGGTTCACCACCTCCTTTGTGAACAAAATCGCTCGGGATATCGCAATGGGAGCGTGTGTGACGGAG
Source organism: Pinus albicaulis (assembly GCA_034641835.2). NCBI lineage: Eukaryota > Viridiplantae > Streptophyta > Pinopsida > Pinales > Pinaceae > Pinus > Pinus albicaulis. The sequence goes on from JAXQQM020084001.1 coordinate 599, forward strand.
GAACAAGCTATCGCGCGTGCCCAGTACTTGGATCTTGTTTATTCACAATCTGGCACGCTTTATGACATCCTGCCTGATGCACCACGGCCCGGAGCCAAAAAGGCCCCGCCCACCCCTTCGGTGGATGGTGTCATTGGTTCCGTTTCTCAAAATTCGAAGAAGTCTTCGAATGGGAAACGAGAAGAGCAAATTCTTCCTTAATACCTCCCCCTCCCCACCAACCGCCTCCCTCAGGTTCGGTAAGAACACAGAGGTAAATTCCGTTCGGGCCAATTCTGCCAGACGGGAAGAGAAATAAATTACCAAACTATTCCATATAAATATTTATGTTGAGTTTGACTTCGGATCATAGGTGAATCTCATTGCAACAGAGTTGGTTAAGAAGTTGGGGCTGGAAGTTTGTGATCATCCAAACCCATATCCATTGGTATGGGTAAATAAGGATGCAAAGCTGAAGGTAAAAAATCAATGTAGAATTAGATTTGCTATCAGTGCTGATTTTATTGATGAATTAGATCTAGATGTGGTTCCACTTGATGTGTGTGGAGTTGTATTTTGGAGTCCATACATGTGCATGCGACATGCAATATTCATGAGGAGAGCCAGTTAGTACCGGCTCATCAAGTATGGAAAACCATTTATCATCAACACGCATAAAGGCAAGTAAAAAAATTCATTGGCAAGTGCCAATCAAGCCAAGAAATTGGTCAGTTATAGCAAGAAGAATTTTTTATTGTTTTTACAAGAAAGTCAGTCTAAAGAGGAGTCAATAAGAGGAAAGGTATCCCTAGAGGGGTGTACCAAGAAAGAAAACCAACAATTGGAGGAGTTTTTACATGCATACAAGGATGTGTTCTGAGAACCTAAAGGGTTACCACCTAAGAGAGAAGTGGAGAATGAGATCTAGCTATTTCCAGACTCCCCAATGCCAAATATTAGGTTGTAGAGGTAGTCTGTTATAGAAGCAAGTGAGGTGAAGAAACAGTTGCACCAACTACTAGAATAGGGTGTCATTCGATCGAGTACATCACCATGTGGGTCACCCATCATCATTGTGCCAAAGAAGGATGGGACTTGGCGGATGTCTATAGATTACAAGGCATTGAATAAAATCACTCTCAAGAACAGATACCCCCTTCCCAGGATAGATTATCTGCTAGATCAGTTGCAGCAAGAAAATTACTTCACCAATTTTGGTTTTTAATCTTCTGTGGTTATCAATTGATGAAGAAGAGTCTGAATTTTCCACAGTGTCAGAGAATATATGTTGATGTTTCGAATCTCCATGGAGATCCATCTTTAGGACGATAAAATGAAGAAATGAAAGAAGGACTTAGGTCAAATTTACATCTAGCGTGATATCCTCCGAAGAAGCCAGTGAGACATCCCCAGTGCTCTGCTCTCGAGCTAGCTCATCAGACGTTGAAGAGGGAGTTGGTTTCAATAAAACAAAATTAATAGAATTAAGGGACTGCCATGCAGTCAATATCATAAAAAGCCGTGATATTGTGATATCAAATTTATCTTCATCCTGATCGATGGACAATGCCACTAATATCAAGCAACATATTGATGTGCGCCAAGTTGATGGAATAAATGAGGGTGAAATTCTGGAGCTTGGCCCCATGAGAGCTTGTATTAGTAATTATTTCCTTTGTGTAGATGAGAGCTTGAGACATGGAATTAGGAATGATTGCCTTAGCGTAGACGGGAGCTTGAGACATGGCATTAGGAATGATTGCCTTAGCGTATACGGGAGCTTGAGACATGGCATTAGGAATGGTTCAGGTGAAATTTTGGTCTCCCATCCTTTGGCTTTGGATGTGGGTAGTAAGACCGAATGCTGCCAGGATGTGGGGATTAACAACATCTTGAATGTTGGCTTTAATGGTGGGGGCCAGAACCACATTGAAACCAAGAACCAATTTGAATCCATGAATAAAAAGGTCATTAATCTTTCATCGGTAGAGTTGAATCAAGCTACCTATAAAATTCTCAGTGAGGGTTTAAAATTTATCGTTGCCCCTAAGGGAATCCCGAAAGAGAGCATTATCTGCAGCATTGAGGAAGGGATTCAAAGTTTAGATCTAGAAGAAAAAGAAGCATTAAGGCAAGAGTGCTCTATGATTCTAAGGAAATCCAGAAACCCTAGGAGCAACTTGAAAAAAGATGAACTTTTAGCTCTTAGAACCCTTCGCAACAATAACAAGATTGTGGTCCTAAAGGTAGACAAAGGAGGGGTCGTTGTTGTTTTAGATAAGGTTGATTATGTTAGAAAAATGGAGGAACAGTTGGAATGTGGTAGTTATAGGAAACTCAAATCCAACCCCATGCCTAAGGTTCTAAGATATGTTAAGAAGGCGATTATGAATTCCTGTCTTGATGAGAAGACAAAAAAGAGGTTGACCCCCTCTTGTGAGGTCATTCCCAGAATCTATGGATTACCCAAGATTCATAAAGATGGTGTTCCGCTTAGAACTATTGTCAATACCATAGGAACCCCCACCTATGAACTGGAAAAATATGTTGCCAAGATTCTCAAACCCCTTGTTGGAAATATCGACTCCTTCATAAAGGACTCCAATGATTTTATTAAGCTTATTAAGGAAGAGAGGGTGGAAGAGAGCGACATCTTGGTGAGTTTTGATTTTGTGTCATTATTTACCAAGATTACTTTAGATGAGGCTGTTCAGGTAATTAAATAATTTACTGATCCAGAAACAGCCAAGCTTGCAGAAATTTGTTTATGATCCACGTTTTTTAGCTTCCAGGGAGAATATTATGAGTAGATATCAGGTGTCACGATGGGCTCACCTCTCTCACCCATTGTCGCCAATTTATATATGGAGCATTTTGAGAAGAAGACACTTTTCTCCTCTCTCTTAAAACCAGCTTGGTAGAAAAGATTTGTAGATGACACCGACATAAAATGGACTCATGGGAAGGAAAATCTTGATAGATTTTTTAATCACCTTAACTCAATCTCCTCAAAGATTAAGTTTACTATGGAGGTCAAAAAAGATAGGAGCATTCCTTTTTTAGATGTTCTTGTTACTAGGAAAGATGATGGAACACTGGGACATCAAGTATTCAGAAAGAAGACTCATACTGATAGCTACCTTCATGCTGATTCTTACCATCATCCGGGTCAAAAGTTTGGGGTCCTTAACACTGGATGTGAGAGCCCTGAGGATATCTGATACATATCACCTTAGAGATGAACACAATCACTTGCCATCTGTATTTAAAGGTATTGGTTATAGTGAGAATGATATCATAAAATCCATACATAGAGCCAAAGGCTCTGTCATGTCTTAGAAACTCAAGGGACCTCAGAAAAATCAGGAAAATTGTGGTAGGGTTTTCCTTCCATACATCAAGGGTGTTACTGACAAAATTGTCAAAGTCATGAGGAAGAAATATATATTTGCACAATTTTCAGCAATAGGAACATTAAGACAAAGTATGTGATTAGTTAAGGATAGTATAAGTCACGAACAACTCAAAGGAGTTTACAAGATTGATTGTTCGTGTGGGAAAAGTTATATTGGGGAAATACAAAATTCGTTGCAAAGACGTCTTAAAGAGCATAACGCTGATATTAAATATGAAAGATCTCGTACCTCAACCCTAGCTGAATACCACAAAAACTAAGCATCATTTACGTCTCGAGGATGCCAGAATCATTGCAAGAGAAGATCACTATTGAAGAATGAAAATTAGAGAGGAAATCGAGATTATAAAGCATCCTCAAAACCTTAACAGAGATGGAGGTTGTGAGATCAGTGACTGCTGGTGTCCTCTAATTTGTCAAATTTTTTCCTCCAGTTAGACAACCTCCCAGGTATAGTTCCTCAGGTTTGGTCTTTCCTATTATATTATATGGTTTTAGGGCTTTCTGACCTAGCTTTGATATATAATTAATATTAAAATAAAAATTATAAAAAAAAATAATTCATTATTTACTTTTAATAATTAACCCTATTAATTAATTAATTTCCATTTAAAATTAATTAATTAATAAATTTCCATTTAAATGTAATTAATTAATAAATTATTATTATTATTAATATCTATGGGTAGAAAACTAAAGAGAATTAAAAATAAAATGGGGTTTTACAATATAAACTAATTATAAAGACATTTAGATTTTATTAATAATAATCATTAACTATTATTTATTAATATTCTAGGAATAAATAATAATCATTAACAATTATTTGAGGGACTATTAAGTATTAAAAAATCTAGGAATTAATAAAAATTATTAACTATTATTTATTAAAATTCTAGGGATAAAATTAGATTTAGATTTTATAATCATTAACTATTATTTGATACTAGAGACTATTAAATAAAAATTGGAAATTGTAATTATTAAATTTACTAAATTTCTAGGAATAAAAATATTAAACTTTATTATTAGATTTATTATTTTCTATTATTATAGGTTTAGTTATAACTATTAATTCTAATCAATATTAAAAATAAAGGCATAGGAATTAAAAATTAAAATTTAAACATAAAATAATTATTAAAAAATTTTAAAATAAGAAAAGTAGTATTATTTTATTATTAGATATTATTATATACATATATCATTATTAATTGAATTTATTCAATATAAGGAATTAATTGATTAATTAATTATTGAATCTAAATAAAAACAATAATAAAATAAATTAATTATTTCCTAGATATTAATGCTTGTTGGCTCTTAAAAATAAAAAATAAAAAAAATTCCTCTCTATAAATTTGACCTAAGCCCTTCTTTCATTTCTTCATTCAATCGTCCTGAAGATGGATCTCCATGGAGATTCAAAACGCCGACATATATTCTCTGACACTGTGGAAAACCTGGATTGTACTTCACCAAATTGGACTTGAAGTTTAGATATCACCAGGTTCGAGTCAAACAAGAAGATACATGAAAGATCGCCAGCAAAACTAGACAAGGTTTGTATGAGTGGTTATTTATGCCATTTGACTTATGTAATGCACCAACTACATTTATGATATTAATGAATGATGTACTGCGCCCTTTTATAGATTCATTTGTTAAATTATATTTGGATGATATATTGGTATATAGTTCTACCTGGGAGGATCATATTTCACATTTGATGCAGGTGCTAGAAATATTGAAGAAACACCAACGGCTAGAAAATCTCAGGAAGTGTGAGATTGCGCAAAAGTCTTTGGTGTATCTGGGGTATGTGATTGGTGGAGGAGAGTTGAAGATAGATCCTTCCAAGGTGGAGGCCATCATGAAATGGCCGGTGCCTACTAATGTTTATGAGGTCAAGAGTTTCATTGGGGCATCATAGTGCCTGAATAAATTCATAGCTTCGTTTTCAGTGATAGCAGCACCGCTCCATGCCATAACAACAAGTGGCAAGAGTTTCAAGTGGGGAAAAGGTCAATAGAGGGATGTTGAAGAGTTAAAGAAGAAGATTGTCCAAGCACCAGTTCTAGCATTACCAAAATTGCAGTGGCCTTTCAAAGCGGAGATAGATGTGAGTGGGTATGCTATGGGAGTTTTCTTATGCAAGGACAACCTATATGTTACGATTATGAATTTTTTGATGGGGAAATTCTTAACTATACTACCTACGATAAGGAGCTTTATGCCATGGTGCAAGATGTGAAGAAGTGGAAGCACTATTCGATGGGAAAGGAGACAATAATACATAGAGATAACCAGTCATTACAGTACTTGCAGGCCTAGAGTAAGCTACAGTAGACCATGCACTACAAGTGGATGGGATTTTTATGAAAATTTCATTTGGTGATCAAGTATAAGAAGGGAAACACAAACAAGTTGGCCGGCATGTTATTAAGGCCACTCACATCAAATATCACATATTTGGGAACTCTTATGCACATGGATCCATTCACCCATGATGCATACAAAGAGGCATATTCAGAGGATGAAGACTTCAAGGAGGTGTATCAACAGTTGCAGAGTCAGAGTCATGTGCACGACGGTGACATCAATGTTGACTACCATCTCTAGGATGGGTTACTATACAAGATGGATAAGCTATGTGTTCCTAAAGGTGAGCAATTGTAGCTGATCAGAGAGGCTCACACCTACAAGGTTGTAGGGAAATTTGGTGTAGGGAAGATCGTCACTAACTTGCAGAGGTATGTGTATTGGCCCAAGATGTAAGAGAAGGTAGCTAGGTTCATAAGAGGATACATGCTTTGTTGTACCATCAAGCCTATCAATAGGAAACAAGGTCTATATCATCCTTACTCGTGCCTACTCATCCTTGGGAAATAATTTCCATGGACTTTGCGGGAGGTTTACTGACAACCATGAAGGGACATGACTACCTATTCGTGGTAGTTGAAAGGTTCAACAGGATGTGTGTTCTGATGCCCTATAAAAAGACCAGCAGTGGGAAATAAGAAAAAAAAAACTTTCTTTTGGACAATTCTGGGTGCACTTTGGGATACCAAGGAGCATCATTTCAGACATGGATACAAGATTTCTTAGTGCATTATGGACTACATTGTAGGAGAAGATGAATATAAATTTGAAGAGATCTACAACATTCCATCCACAGACACATGGGCAAACAAAAGTAGTCAACAAGACTTTGGTGCAACTTTTGCGGGGATACAACTAGAAGTATTCGAAGATCTAGGATGAAAATATGTCCATTCAAATTAAGGAACTTAAACTCGTAGGAAAAATGCTCGAAAATACGGAAACCTGAAATCCAGTTGACAACTAGCGGAAATTTCCCGTAAAGTCAGAATCCCATAATCACGGAAGCATATAACTTTATTTATAAGTGCCCTGGATAGCATGGATTCGAGCTAACAAAGATCAACAATTGATAAACTATCAATCGACGAAACACATAACAAATATCTCTCGAAAGGTGGAAATCCCATAAGAAATTTGAATTGGGAGTTAGGCATTGCAGTGTGGCCGAAAAATGGAGGTCTTTAGGGGATGACGGGTAGAGGCTAGTATGGCATACACGATGTTGGAAGGTAGAAAGTGGTCAAATATTGGAATCTCCAATAACAGATTGTTGAGCAGGTAAATCCCCTCTGCAGACAGAGGCGATCCCTCTAGATCTAGGGTGGGTCTAGCAACTACAGGAACATACTAACATATACCTTCATAGATTGTAAATGAAATTTAGAGCAACGAAGATGACCTACCTTGTTCTGATGCTATGTTGTCTTCTTCCATCAAAGCTTCTTGATCTGTCGCTCTTCTCAAGCTCGATACATGCTACTACCAACGTTCGATTACCTGAATAGACAGTCAAACACCACGACAAGCGTAAAATCACGACAAACATAAAACAATTACAACCTATCTAACTGATCAAGGAATGCTAGAAATATCATTATAAATGTAAACAAGAGTGGAATATAAACATTAGTTTCATTTTATTATGATAAAGACAAGGGGATTTTACAACCAAGCCTTGATGTTGAGGCCCTTCTTCGGCAGGTCCATATCCAAGCACGTTTGCAACACCCTCATACACAAAGGTCCAATATCTCACTATATTCCCAACGCACAAAAACAATCACACTATGCTCTATTCTCCCGAAGCTATAATTTATTCTCCTCTCTATGATCGCTACTTCTAACCAGCTAGCTCTAACTCTCTAACTAAGGAAACAGAGGTGAAGGAGGTCCCCTTATATAACAATGGAGGAGGAGGATATGGGCCCTCAAATAATGGGAAAAGATCTTATCCTTTGGAGTATTTCCTATTTCTTGGGAACAAGAAGCCCAAAGGGGAATTCCTCGGCCATATCTTCAAAACAAACTTCCAGCTTGCTGCCTCGCAAAGCTTCCAGTCATGGAAACTTCGTTTCTATTTTAAAAAATTTCCAAAAGGGGATCGACACGGGTCCGACATTAAGATAGAGCATCAATCGACGTGGGTCTCAGTGCAAATCTCTGCTATCGGCGTGGGTCAGACACTGAGACAAAGTGCCGACCTTGAAAACCAGGTTTTTATAGGGATATTCTAGAAAATTTGTAAAGGGAGATGAATTGGCAGACAAAGTGTGGTTCACGGGTATGTATTCCATGCTTGGAAAGTACACAAGGGTCACTGTATGGGTCCTCCAGGATCAAGGAACGAGGAGTACATGGACAGTGAAATTTTTTTGTGTAACAGATGCCTCCTAAAGTATGAAGTTCAAACACAAGTGAGGGGTGAAATGATTTACGAGTACGTGTAAGGAACCAGACTCTGCCGTCGGGAGACTTGCAAATCAAGCATAGATACATATACATAACTAGAATCTCTGATGAAAATACATGAATCAAGGTATGGACGTAGCCATCCGTAAAAGAGACTATGGCATGATCGCAACCATCCATCTAAGAAGGATCACATATAGACTCATGGTATGGTCGTAGCCATCCATCTGAAAGAAAGATGTATCCAATCATGGAAAAATCATATTGCCTCGCAACCTGGACTCTAGAGAATAAAATCCAGGGTCTTGTGCTCCGTCACGACCCGATCAAGTACAATTTCAAGCATGCGAATAAATGAGTTGAAGTTTAACATGCAAGAAAATGGCCTGATTACCAATCAATGATGTAAACTGTTAACATGCGCGAGAGAAACCACCAATGATGAAAATGGCCCTGAAGGTACTGCTAGTAAAATCCACATAATGTGAATAAAGAACTGAAGTCGAACACTCGTGAAATCACTCGATCAAAGGCCAATGATGTGAACCTGTCTTCGAATGCGAAGAAATTTCCATTAGGGCATGCAAGCTCTAAGGCACCGGAAAGGAGTCTCTAGATCGACTTCCTGGATAATGAGTAGAAGTAGACAAGAAGCGATCCGTCGAAGGAGAGTCATAATGAATCCCACATCATCGTCACAAAACAGAGAATGTAATATGAGTGTTAATCAAGACTGAAATAGAGGATCAGGGAATGTACAAATTGCAAAAGGATTTTCTCGTTAACATATTGGTGACAGGACTCTAGAATTTGGCAGCATTTGACTCAAATAGGATTAGAGGACATGTTGACAAGATTGGTAATTGAATGAGAGGCAAATGTATTTCCCAAAACCATGGAGGCAAAGTGAGAGAGTGAAGATATCCCAACCTGAAAAGAACTGCAAATAAGTGTCATGTTCAAGAGTGACATAATGCTGATAAAACTGATGAATAACTTCCATTTTACCCCACCATTTATGGTGAGTACCTGTTTATTTTTACACAAGCTTGAAGAGGATAGCGTATGCTTGTCATATAAGTTTGTCCTTCAGACAAATCCATCCTAGTACATTTTATGAGCCCTAGAAAGGAGGAACTCATGAACGTCATGATGACGATTTCCGATGTCATTTAGTTTTAACGAGTCTGACAAAGGGAGAATTCGACGTCTTTTCATGTTTAGAGAGTTTGAAAAGAAGCGGAAAAGAAAACTCCAGCAGGTCCCTTTTCGTAGGTATTCTCACAGATCCAAAAAAGGTTAAAAAAATATATCTGAGAGAACCTCTTAGTCGCGATTGGCTAAGGTATTCCTTTTTCGTAAATAATATGTCCGAGCCCGAAAAAGGGGTAAACATATACTGGGAAGATGACGTTTCGCAACCTTTAACGAGTTCAAAACAACAAGAGTCTCAAAAATCTTTTCATTTTTTGAGAGTTAGAAAAGAGCTGAAAGTTGACTCCTCCTAGAGGAATGAGTGGCATTAAGGGTAGAAACTGGTCCTGGTGATGGTGGAACTGCTTAGAACAAGTAAAGGTCAAGAGGCTGGCTAACAAGACCACTCATTGCAGATTTTCTTAAGAAATGGGTAAAACAACTAAGTGAAGGCGTATGATCGGCCATGCAAATGGTGATGATGGAATGAGAAAACCATGGCTCATCTGTCAAAACAGGTTGATAAAATGGAAATCATGAGAGGTAAAATAAGAATGGTTTCATTTTTACACAAGCTTGAAATCAGGAAACTTTGCTTGAAGTTGGTTTCATTTTTGCACAAGCTTGAAACAGAAACATGTTGATCAACGATTGTCATCGATGTCAACCCAAGAAGCACCAGGGGCTACCCCAATATTGCATGGAAATTTTGACCTACCAAATTACTACATTTTGGTTCAATAATTCTTTTGATGGTTTCTTCTTGTCGAGATGTTTCCGTTGATATATGGCACGCCAAATAATTCTTCACGGTTTGAGAGATATTCGTGTTTGAAGTTTGTAACCCCAGTTAGTGGGCTAAAACTCCATGGGGTTGTGGCATGGGTCATTGAAAAGAAGTTCATCACACGAAGTCTTCAAGTGGACAGAACTGCATACAGTCACTATAAAGGTATCATTGCACTAAGTCATTGTAAATACATTATTGTAAAAATTTTTCTAGTGTCTATCTGCCAAGAGTTGAAGAGGTAGTGTCGGGAGGTCTAAGATCATCATTAAGTGGTTGTGTCATAGTTGGGGTTATGGTTTAGTGTGTCTTCTTCTTCTACATAATTCTATATCATTGTAAAGTGGACCATTTTCCCTGGTACGGGAGTCCATTATTCTTTTATTCTTCTATAGGGTGGTAGGGTGGTGCCAGGGTGAGTTGTAGCTCATTGGGTGTTGGGGCATCCGTTCAGTTGACTACTGAAAAATCTCGGGCGTTGGAGCATCAATCCAGTGGGAGCTGGAGAAGAATGCTTTTCTAGATTCTAGGAAGTTGGAGCTTGATTTTCAATTGGAGTTGAATATTAAAGAATTAGGTGGTTTTTGTCTCGAGTGGGTTTCCACCTTAAAAATTGTGTGCATTTGTGTTCCATTATTTGCTGCTATCATTGTACAAACACTGATAATAATTGAAGATTAAATAATGCTCTAATTGAAAGGAATACTGATTCACCCCCCCTCTCAGTATTTCCAACAAAAAAAAGTATGCTTGAGATTGGTTTCATTTTTACACAAGCTTGAAACAAAGATAAAATATGCTTGAAAAGGTTTGCATGCCCCCAACATGGTGACTTAATTCGAGGTACATGCCCCGCAAGATTCAACGCATTCACTGGAGTAGACTGCTAGTTACTAACAGGTGGATGGAGTGAAGGTTCAATTACGAGATCAAGAGACAGACTCGGCTGGGATTTTATGAGATCTAATCAAAAGCTAAACTTGCATAGGAATATGTTTCATTTTTTAACGAGGTTGACACAGTAAAATAACTATCCTCATGACCTAATTCATTTTTTAACGAGGTTGACATAGCAAACGAACTATCCTCAAAAGAGCTTGTTTCATTTTTTAAGGAGCTTGACACAAGAAAACAAACTCTGCTTTGAAGAGCTTGTTTCATTTTTTAAGGATATTGACACAAGAAAAAGAACTGTGCTCAAATGACCTTGTTTCATTTTTTAAGGAGCTCTACACAAGAAAATGAACCGTGCTTCGAAAGAATCTTGTTTCATTTTTTAAGGAGCTTGACACAAGAAAACGAACTATGCTCCGACCAGCTTGTTCAAGACATAGAAGAAGTGATGGCTTCCAAGAGGTGCTCATCCAATGGGAGAGTAACATTCTGGAAATCAGGATCTAATGCCCCCGGTACATTGTGTACTACCTCACTGACTGAATCATTAGCGAACATGGACATGGAACAGGTGGCCACATAATTGACCTTTGGTAGGGAAGATATCACCAACAGGTAAGGACCAGGAAGGGATGACGGTAGAAAAGATGTCACATTAGGACTAAAGAATGAAAGCTGATCAATGGTCACGATCCAACCTTCATGTGGAAAACAAATCACACGAAGAGGGAAGAGACAAGTGTGCCCATGGCATAAGCATAGTTGCACCCCAAGAGTAAATTAAAATCCAAGGGGCCTTGGGCAACCATCACGCCTATATAGACAGTTTTACCTCCCAAAGTAATAGGAAAATTTGGAAGGATCCCTAATGGTTGACTCGTTCCTATGTTAAAAGCCAATATATTCTGAGTAACAGGCACAAGTTGCAGAGAACCCAAAGCTTGCCATGTAGTTGAGGACATAATACTAACCGAGGCGCCTTCATCTATAATCGTGCTCCGTACGACCATATTGCAGGCATGTACAATGATCTCAAAGGGCGCGTAAGAAGGAAGACGGTATCCCGTAAATCAACTCCAATCAAAGGAAGCGACCAAACTAAATGGAGGGGGTGCCATAGGAATAATAGGATTATCCCCTTGCGTTATGGGAGTGGAAATACCATCCTCCTGGGCTCCGAGAACAAGAGTAGGAGGATTAATTTATGGAACTATGGCGACAGGAGTCAGAGGATCACCCTCCTAGATCATGGAAATGGGAGGATCACCCTCCGATCCCGGGGAATCAGAGGAAACAAAAATAACCTGATTGGGATGAGGCCCACTCTCGACAGAAAAGACATGATGGACTGCAGGTGGAATCGGGTTGAAATTTTTCTCAACCAATGATTGTTCAGAAATGGATTCAGGAGACTAAATTTCAGAGAGAGTGGAATTGACCGGAGATGAATCCCGATCAATGACGATAAACTATCGGAGGACTCGAAGAAAAATTTCGATAACCGACGAGAATACAGGACTCAGAAGTCGAAAGGGTATCCAATACTTTAGAGGCTTCATCCATATAAGGACAGAGGTGAATAGGATGGTTCCCTTCACATAACTTACAGGGGATTTTGATCTTACCCTGTTTCTTACTAGTCTCATTATCTCTCGCTAAAGGCTCATTATCAGCATGATGATGAAGGATGAATCGGGCCAACGGACCACACTTATAACACCTTGGGAATACCAGGGAAATCACGAAGAAGGTGGTCACCCTCACATAAATTTCAATGGAATTTGACTCTGTGATATGAAGTGGGAGGTTTCTCGACATTAGCTGCATGGGTAGCAATAGTTGTTGATTTCACCCCTAACTTATTTTCCTTCTTCTTCTTCGACTTCTTCTTCTTCTTAGCCACCTGGTTAATAGAATCCAGACTCTCACCAGGGAAAGAAGGTGAGGGGTCAATCTTAAGATCAACATGATGTTGTTCAGGTGAAGGAGACATTCGAACAGAGGTTGGGACACTTGGGACCACCGAGGTCGAAAATAACCAAACGGGAAAACCAACAGTTAACCCAGGAAGGGATAATGTTGCCATGTAAGGAGCACCAACATTACCAAAATAAGGAAAAGGACCAGGATTCCCTTCAGAGGGGATTCCTTGGTTGGTAAACTCTGGAAATGTTGCCATTAGAAACAATCCTCAAAAAACACTAAGGAAGATAAATTTAACCATGAATATTTCATGGACAGTTAATTTTTTAAGACACTAAAACAAAACTCCGCCTTTTCATATTTTAAGAGTCAAGGAAAGGACAAAAGGTGACTCTAGTCGTTTTCAGTTTGAACGAGCTTGAAAGGACAAGTGCTTGATGATATTTTCAAATTTAAAGAGTCAGTAAAGATAAAAAAATGACTACTCAGGAACTTTAGGCAAAAGGGTGAACTAGGTAATCATGAACTACAATATACACCTTTGTGAGAAAATTAAAGAGAATTGACCAAGGACTTGATGTACGAAAGCTAATCTCCCCGAATGTTGTGATCGTTGTATCACGATTACAAGGCAACATACTCGACTTCCTATGGATAAAGGATTGCAACCTATGAGGGTCTCCCTTTATATTCGCGATGGTACGGGGAACACAAGTCCATACTAACACGGTCTAATGCAAGATTTCGAGTGACAACTGCTAGGTTTAACAATGCCGGAACACATCACTAGCCTAGATCTCTAAAATGTGAAAGTTAAGTTTCAATGCTTCCTTAGGTTGATTGAATAAATTTTAACGGTTTATCTTGAATGATGTCTCGGTTTCAAAGCCCTACTGATGTCATCTGAAAACTTCTATATGAATCTATGTAATCTAAGTTCAATGATAGATCTCAAAAATGAATTTTCAATACAATGTGATCTAATGCAGTTTAACGAAAAGCAAACTATGAGATGAAAACTAAATGAATGCAAATTTCCTTAATGCAAAAAGGATGCAACAAACATTGAGAATACAATATTGTTTTGAACACTTTGTAACGAAATCCCTTAAAAATTTACAAGACATAGGAGTTCAAGAACAAAGAGGACTTCCAAAGCGTGGGCTCAAAACAAGGCATTCATTCCCTTTTACATCAAGAAATCATAGAAAGAAGAATTTTTAGTTGAACAATGAGCAATGTATATATATGCTCACAAGCAAACAAGCAGACCAAATGAACTTGGATAGAAACTTGAGACTTGATCACTCAAGCAACCAAAAATAAAAAGGAAATCAACTAGAGATAGCTCACCAAGCAAGTAGACTGACTCAAACAGAAAGGCGATGTCCCACGAAGCATGCAACCAGGAAATTGATGCACAATCCAAGAAAAAACTAGGATGTTAGGATGCACGTCCCAACATAAAGAACAAAAAAAACAACCAAAAACCAAGCCAATGAGCCAATCAAACCAACTTGAGCGAAGGGGAGAACATTTAAATCATGTAGAGAAAAGGACTGGAAGGGAAAGACACACTGGTGAAAGACTTAGGGAAAAACCTTAATTTTTCACACCCACTGGAATTTGCACGACTTTAGGGGCTGAAACTAGCGCCAACAACCCGATGGAGCAGCTTTATAACTCACAAATAGCGCCAATTGGCATGAATGTCAGACAAATAAAAGCACCAATTCCTAAAAAACAAAAAAAAAAAAAAACAAAAAAAAAAAAAACAAAGAATTTATCCTAACCAAGGCTAGACTCACCACTTCAAGCAAAAACTAAAAGATTTTAATTGATGAAAAACATAGGAACAAACAGGGAAATGGTTGTTCGACTAAACTCGTCGAATGACTAAGACCTCAAAGAGTGACAAAATCAAAGGAAACTCCCCAATGGAGTCGCCAATTTTTTTAGCAGGTAAATCCCCTTTGCGGACATAGGCGATCCCTCTAGCCCTAGGGTGGGTCTAGAAACTACGAGAACATACTAACATCTACCTTCCTAGATTGTAAATGAAATTCAGAGCAAGGAATATGACCTACCTTGTTCTGATGCTATGTTGTCATCTTCCATCGAAGCTTCTTGATCCGCCGCTCTTCTCAAGCTCGATACATGCTGCTACCAAAATTTGATTACCTGTATAGACAGTCAAGACACCATGACAAGCGTAAAATTGCGACAAACATAAAACAATTAAAATCTATCTAACTGATCAAGGAATGCTAGAATTCTCATTATAAATGTAAACAAGAGTGGAAGATAAACATCAGTTTCAATTTATTATGATAAAGACAAGGGGAGTTTACAACCAAGCCTTCGTGTTGAGGCTCTCCATCGGTAGGTCCATATCCAAGCACGTTTTCAACACCCTCATATACAAAGGTCGAAGATCTCACTATGTTCCTAACGTACAAAAACAATCACACTCTGATCTAATCTCCCAAAGCTATAATTGCTTCTCCTCTCTATGATTGCTACTTCTAACAAGCTAGCTCTAACTCTCTAACTAAGGCAACATAGGTGAAGGAGGTCCCCTTATATAACAATGGAGGAGGAGGATATGGGCCCTCAAATAATGGGAAAACAGATTATCCTTTGGATTAGTTCCTATTTCTTGGGAACAAGAATCCCAAAGGGGAATTCCTCGTCCATATCTTCAAAACAAACTTCCACCTCACTGCCTCACGAAGCTTCTAGTCGTGGAAAATTAGTTTCTATTTTAAAAAATTTCCAAAAGGGGATCGACGTGGGTCCGACATTAAGATAGGGCACCGATCGGTGTGGGTCTCAGTGCAAATCTCTGCTATCGGTGTAGGTTAGACACTGATACAAAGCACTGACCTTGAAAACTAGGTTTTTATAGGGATCTTCTAGAAAAGTTGTAAAGGGAGATGAATTGGAAGAAAAAGTGTGGTTCATGGGTATGTATTCCATGCTTGTAAAGTACACAAGGGTCACTGTATGGTTCCTCTAGGATCAAGGAATGGGGATTACAAGGACAGTGACAAATTGTTGTGTAACATGAAGCATAAGGGAAGAGGAGCGACATAGTCAATGGAGCGCACAGGTAGGCTAGGTCAGAAGCTCGAAACCCTGTAAGGAATTGGAAATTCATTTTAAAGAAGTTACATGCCTGTGAGCATTCAAGATCCAACTCAGTAGAAACATATGTATATAAGTGGGCCCAATGAACTTTTAAGCAGCTGTTTCACGTGTTTTGGTGACTAAGGGATTTTAGGCCAAAATCAAAAGAAAAAAATGCTCGATGAAAAAGGCCAAGGGCTAAAGGTTATGCCTAAGATTTGGTTTGTGCGTGCTTGGTGACCATAGGCCTTTGAGCTAATAATAAATAAAAAGGCACTGCAGGTATATGTTTAAAGGCATGAAATGTGGTAATGAATTGTCAGTGGTACACACTGGTGGGCTAGTGCCCGGAAGCCTCTAACTCTTATGAAATGTTTTTGGAAAAATTTAAGGGCACCAAGGCATCCAGGCCTCCAACTCAACAACAAAATATGATTAAATCCATGGATGAGTTAGCAACTAGCTAGCAAGGAAAGAAGGACCTCGATGCACAAATGCATTAATGGAGTCTATGGGGATTGTCGAAGGCAAGAGACTGAGATAAGAGAGGACCACGATTGTGCAAGATGATTTAATGAGATTTTATTTAGCCGAAGAAAATCACCTCAATTATTCTATGCAAGTGATGAAGAATTAAATGGAAGATATGGATAGGAGAAAAAGCTCCGATCACTGTCCAAGAGATTCACGCTTGAAGTACAATTTGAGCTCTACGAGAAATTAAGAATGAAAGGAGAGCCATTTTATTTGTGCCGACAAAGTTCATGAGTGATATTATTTAGGTGTGCATGATGACTGAGGTTTATTTCTCAATATGGAGAATGATCAAGTGACCATCCCCATGATTGATGCAACTAAAGTGGCCAGAAAATTAGATTCTATAGTAGAATGGAGAACCTTTTTGTAGTTATGAGACTGACTAGGGAAACCTGTCCTATGTAGTATGGGAATCCATGCATGAGTACGCACTTGGGAAGCATGAATGAAAACATAAAATACATCATTCCCTATGTAGTAGAGGAACAAAAGTTAGGATTGCAGTTGTGCAAAGTGGGGATTGCATCATAGCTAAGTGAGATGAATGGTGATCTCTGTGGGTGTGCACTGCTGAGAGAAGGCAAAGAGTGTGCATGTGCTATAGAAGGGAAGGTCGAGAGTATGTCGCTAAAGTATTGAAGGACGAGAGCTTCTATGTGCCTAATGTGTGAGGGTCGAGTAAAGAGAGTTGTTGCAGTATAGATAAAGAGTGTGTGTTGTTGAGTATAAATGAAGTCTGCTGAGTAGAGCAAAGGGTCAAAAGAAGAGGAGAATAGAGAGTTGAAATCAGGCAGAGTGGCTACCAACTGTAGAGAGCATAGATTGATTTGTTGAGTGTGGGTTGGAGCCTACATACAGGGAGTTGGCGCTTCCATCTTAGTGGGGGTATGAATAAGTCTTGGGGTAGGTTCCTCCTACAAGTTGGTGCTTGCATAAATCCAAGGAGTTGCAAGTTGGTGCTTGCAAAAAATCCATGAAGTTGGTGCTTCTCGTAAGTTGATAAGATTCCTACAAAAGAAGAGAGTTGGTGCTTCCTGCTAGTGGGCGCTAACAAACAATCAAAGGGAGTTAGTGCTTCATATGAGTGGTGGCTCATAACTTTTTTAATGTAATAGAATATAAGCCCATATTTACATCAAATAAATAACAATATTTTGTGGTTTTTTCTCCCAAAAGGATTTCCATGTTAAATATCAGTGTCTCATGTGTATGTTGCTCATGGTGTGTGTGTCTATGTGTTAATTTGTACTGCTATTAGATAATGTGTTGTTGCTGGTCACATGAATGGTTTCCCCATTGAATGAGAAAATATAAATCAATATTGAAAGTTAAAGTTATCCTTAATAATAATGAGTCACCCCCCCACACTTCAATATTAACATTGTTTCCAACAAATGGTATCATAGCCAAGTTCCTCCGCACGAAGGTAGATAAAATGGGAACAATGTATAATCAAGATTGGCTAAGACTAGAAGGAGTTCCATATTTGAATGGATTAGACTATGAACTCTAGAGTATTAGAATGGAATCCCATTTAATGGATTCAGATGTTGATGTATGGTGCTCCATAGTGAATGGAGAAAAGAATGATCTTAATGAAGAAGCCAAAAGGATCATCATGAAAGGGGCATCAAATCCAAATGTTGATAAAGTTAGTCATTGTGAGACTACAAATGAAATGTTGGAAAAATTGTGATGTATGGAGGAGAGAGCAATTTAGCTCAAGAGAAGGCCGAATAACCTTGTTGCTCAAGTAGTGAACCAGGACATGTGGTTGTTGGTGATAAGAAGAACATGAAGAAGAAGAAGGCATCCTAAGAAGGAGATGCTGAGAAGATTGAAGATATTCCTCTTAATGCATGAGTTGTTGCCCATCACTCTTGAGTTGACGATGAATAAGACTCAGAAGAGAGGCCATGTTGCTTTGAAGGTATGCCATTATATGTGATAAATGTAAAGGTACAAGTAATTTATCTTCTAGATGTTCATGTGAAGGTTTTGAAGATGTGAATAAATCTAGTAGTGATATAGATAAACCTACATTAGTAGCAATAGAAAATGAGGGATACACTAAAGAAGAAGAGGTATCCCAAGTGTGTTCATCCATAGGAGAGAACAAGAGTATCCCTGGTAGTGGTGAAGAAGGAATACTCCTCAGATATGTGGAAGACTCTATGGTCACAAAGAGGAATTTGGATCTCTATGGTGACTCAACTAACACCTCTAATAATTAGGAAAATGATCTATATGAAAGGATCTGTCTTAGGAGGAAGGTGATATCTTCTCTAATAAAGATCAAGGAGATATTAGAAGAAAATGACAAGGAAAAGGATAAGTTGCACAAGTATGAAATTGAGAACGAGAAGTTGAGCAAAAAAATAGTTGATCTTACTGCTCAACAAGAAAAGGCTAGCAGATTGAATGGGATGTTGACCATTCAACTATATGAAAGAGAAGGTCACTGTGAGAGACTACAATATGAAGTAGTCTCATTGAGACATGAACTAGAAAAGAAAAATATAGTTTGTCTCAATATCAGAAGCTTGAGCAGAGCAGGGAGGCCTTGGATGAGATGCTTGCCAAGTACAAATCCTCTCTTGTCAAGGCCGGTTTGGGTCCCAAATAATATTCAAGGTCCAAGAAGGAAATTGAAGGTACAAACAACAGTAAAATAAAATGGGTCGTTGGACAACAAGAACAAGAACAAGGGAAGAAACAACAACAGGATGTTGAGCAAGAGCATCAAAGAAGAGAGAGGAATAACCATAAGAGGCAACAACAGAAATAAGAAAATAAGCATAAAAAACGTAGAATTACTTGAGGTAGTAATTCAAACAACCATGGAAGGCACATGAAGAACCAACAAAGGTTCTTTCCCCCTCAAGGAAAAATACCTCAAAGAAAAGGTATCTTCAGTCATCAAAATATTTTTTATGGTTACTGTTTTTCTCGCAATAATTTTGGACCTAAAGCTATGGATTTTAGATGGCATGCAAGAAAACAGAGTGTGGAGCAAAAATAGTAGGAGAAAACATGTTGGTTGTATTAATGGCCTTGATAGGAATGTTGCTAAGTATAGCAATACCTTTCCCGATTCCTAAGCCATGTCAAATGCTACAACTGTGGAAATTTTGGGCATAAGTCAACAAATTGTAGGTATAACAAAGCAAAGAATTCCTCTCAAAATATGCACATTGGTGAAGCAACACAACCATTCAAGACAACAGAGGCAACTAATTTTTTCTTAAGCGTTCTGTGTAAAGGGGTCATGCTGAACAATAGAATGTTAAATCGTCAAGGAGTTGAATCTTCTCTGAAGAAAAACCAATGAAAAATCAAAAGGGATAAACCTAGTACTTCAATGATGACTCCCTTTGTAAGTTCCAGCTACAATAAGCACAAGCCTCAAATGATGAATGACTGTAGTAGCCCAATCAATTCTATCGTGAAGACACAGAATATAGGAAATGGAAAGAAGTCCTGGGTAAAGAAAGAAGAAAAGAACTAGGAGTGACCTCCTGCCATGCACAACAAAGAGAAAGTCCAAACACGGGAAAAGAAGAAGCTAGAAGGTAATGCCTCTATCAGGACTCACCTAGTGAAACTGTGGAAGAAAAGGGAGTGAATCTCTACTCTAGGGGAGTAGATCATATGTTTCTTTTCTTTGAAAATAAGAGGACGACCTCAAGGGAGGAAAAATAAGTCAGATGTAAGCATAATAGATCTTGTACAAAAGAGATGCATCTAAGCTTTGGAGGTATGGTCGAGCCCT